>ML783723.1:119965-135694 GCA_009831015.1 Picea engelmannii
GCAATACATTTCCCTCATAAAAGAGGGTTGTCTTCTAGGGCCAAAAACCCTAACATAATCTCTATCGTTAGATCTGCAACCTTATAATGAACGGTCCAGATTTACAATGAAATTACAATATACTTTTACAAGGCAATTTTTGCTTCTGGGGGCCTTCTTTCCCCCAAACCCCCCAGCCGGGGGGATAGCCCCCCCAAACTCCGCAGAGGGGGTACCCCCCCTCTGCACTCCCCCGCATGGAAGAGTGTACATACTTCTGGGGTGTAAATACTTCATGAGGTATAAACACGGCTGAAAGTAAAAGACCTCTAAATCAGAAAGATAATCAGGCTCCACAACCAACAATTTGTTCCATTCTCGCCCTTATCTCAGTGAATTCTTTGTCAATCTCTGCTTTACTCATCTGCTGGTGGTCTTCTCTTCCACCACACTCATGTCCTTCAGTGGCCATTTCCATCTTTCACCTGCCCTCCTGGCAAGTGTATGGATCACTCTACGTCTAAGAGAATCTCCATGTCCTCCTACAGCTCGTCTGGATGTCTATTGACTATTTCACACCTACAAACAATCACCACAGAGCCTTAACACCCTGCTTCTTTCACTTGTTGTATAAAGATGAATCTTTGCTTCTGATTCCACTTGATGTTACCAGAATTTCTCTTTTCAATCCCTTTGTCTACTATCTGCAAACAAAATCCGACTCTGATACCACTTGATGGTGTGTATCAGAGTATTTTCTTTATCTACTCTCCCTCCCTCTGCCCGCAGTCTACAGAAAGAAAGTGGCTCTGATACCACTTGATGGTATCAGACTGTATCTCTTCACAGTCCTCCTCTTGTGTGCGATCTGCAAACAAAAAAATATTGTCTTTGATACCACTTGATGCAGACCCCCTACCTCAGCAGGTTCCACTGACCTCCCGGTCTCTGGATCTCTCTCTTCCCTGAGCCGAAATGGCTCTTCAGGCTCCTGCTAGAACCCTTTGAATGAATCCACAGGTCCCTTTAACACTCTGGCACACACTTTGAGAAAACCTATGCACGCGCTCAGCTTTTGCATTTCGGGGTTTCGCGAGTCGAGACTCCCTGTCTCACGACTCCTTCACCCTTGAACTCCCAGTTGTCGAAAAGTTGAAAAGGGCTCAACTCCACAGCCAACTCCTCCCTTAACGCTCTGCACCTTTCACGTTTCGGGGTTTCGCAATTTCACGAGTTGGGACTCCCTGTCTCTCAACTCCTGACCTCTCGAACACCCGGTTCCCGAAATGTCGAAAAGGGATTGACGTCGAAGCGCTACCGGCTTCTGCGATTTGAGGAATCATGATGCAAGCGTTCCCCCTGTTCTCTGTCTTTCAAATCCCTGGTTTCCGAAAAGACGAAATGTCTTGGCGTTTGTTCCTTAGGGGTTTCGCGATTCGGGATTTCGCGATTCTGGCTGTAGATGATTCTAGGTCCTTCGAACTCCCAGACCCTGAAATGTCGAAATCTCTCTTTCTCGGAGATCAATGGCCTAGACCCTTCTGGAACCAACGGCTACGATCCCACTGGATCGACGGCTCGAAATATTTCGGTCCTTTCCCCGACACCTTGACCGCTCGCCACGTGTCCTCCTTGATGGACGGTCCTGGTCCTTTCGCGAACTCTCCTTTCACGATTTCAACGACTCTTCACTCCTAATCTCCTAGTGTCTGAATCCCCCTAATTCCTGAAATGGTTCAGATCTTTCCAGGATTTCGCGAACCGGGAGTCCACGATGCAATGACTCCAAAAATCTCTTGTCGCTCCAATCCCCAAATTCCGATATGGGAATTATTGTATGAGATCAACGACTGTCGTTGATCCAAATCTGACAGTTGCTATCCTTTCTTAGCTTTATAGTATTGGAAGATACACGGCCTTAATCTCCTTCTTGCTTTGTGAGATCCAACGGCCCACGAGATTTTGCACTTCTCCATGAAGCGTCTCCACCATCTGTTTCATCTCCTCTCCTGCGCAACCTCCCAGATGTTAAACTCTGTGCACCTTCCTTCAGATATGATGGCTATCGGTCCTTAGTACTAGATCTGACGACTATAAGCCTCCCTCAATCTAACGATCCTTGGCACTTTTCAGAGTTTCGTGAATCAGAAGTTCATGATGCAGTGACTCCAAAATCACTTGCCATTCCAAACCCTGAACTCCGAAATGTCGAAATTCGAACGCGCTCTCCTTTTCTTCTATTGCTCTGTACGCAAAGGCATTGTTCCTCCTGAGCTTTGGGACTTAGAATAAGTCTTCTCCCTCACACTCCTTGTGCTACTGAGATTTCGAGTAACTCAAATCTGAAGTATTTCTTGTAAAGAAATGCTTCACGCCCTCCTGGCGTTCTTCGGCTCGATGCACACCTTAAAGAGCCTTTCTCCACAGAGTGTTCAACAACCCTGTGAGTGTATTCTCTTCGACACTTCTCTTTTCTCAAAACTCGAAAGAGTTCCTTCTGTGCACACTTGCACACGCTCAATGCCCTCCTGGCAGAGCTTTACAGAACCTTCAGTAATTATGTTTCTTCTCTGTGCCTTCCTTTGGACAGTTCCTCCTCTAGAGTATTCAGTAACTCTGAGGCTTCCTTTGAGTCTGTGAATCCTCCTGGTGTGCCCTCCTGGAACGTTCTTTCTGACTCCTCAGAGTTTAGATGTGCACTCCTTGCGCTGGCCTCAAAACTTCTCATGTTCCGTTGTGCACTCCTTGCACAGCCCAAAGAACCCAGATGGATATCACAACTTAATCAGGTAGACAAATCCTATCTATCCCTACAGATGAAAATCTAATATACATCTACAACATTCATTCATGAAACATAAATACATGAACAACCATGTGCAGGAAAAACTACTTTTCTATTAATTGTTGTGTCTCTATACAGATGATTTACAAAGGCTGGATTGTAACAAGTCTCAACTCTCTCTTGAGACCTCTCTGCTCTGGTCTCTCCTCCTAACTCTCTACTCTAATTTTCTCCTTTACAAAATGAGGGCTGTCATGAGCTTATCCTCAACCACCGTCTCTGAGCTATCGCTATCACATAGCAAATCCTATGGCTACATTACATAAATGGATGTCACAGACCTGATTGCTCTAGACTTATATGCAGGTAACCATTAAAGGAAACCTCAACCACTACCTATACAAAGGCATGGTCTGGCATTAAAATCCTTACAACCTTTATTTGAAATTTTGAATTTTAAAATTGAGAGTGCTACGCCTCTCCCTTTCTTCATTAAATGCGTGTTGGATGTGTTGGCTGGCTGGCACATTGTTGACATGGAGCGATGCTCCTACATCATGGGATGTGCCCTTCAGGACGCACTACGTGCTCCAAGGGTGCCACTCGCCTCTTGACTGACTTGGTAGACATTAAAAACCCCTGGAGTCAATACTCTACCAAGTGATCTTGTAGGAGAGTAAGTGCCTCTAAGGAATAAGGCCACTGCTTTATTGTACGCCCCTTAGAATCATCATGAGCGACTATCGCAGTCTTCCCTCACGGTATTGTGGGTCTTCTTGAACTACGTATTCATTAACCTATAGCTTGAGCCACGACAGGAGTGCTAGTAGGTTGTGGTAGGGTTGTTGTCCACACCTCTCCCTCAAGGTCTCTGGTTGTTGTGTGTGACCCCTCTACTCCACATGTGAGTCTGGTCGGCAAGCTATTTCCATCCTACATCATCAATGAATCATGTCAACAAAATGATCAATCATCATAACATCTAATCATATGTACATATCTCACATCAACAATCATCAACCCAAAAGTCCACTCCCTGACTTGATCTAGATTCCAAGGGTTTTCATCGATGCCTCTGCATCCTCGAGGTCCAAAGTCCTGCACACTCAGGAGAACCCAGTCAATAACACTTTTCTATGTAAATACACAAAATAACATATCATCATATCCATAATTCCTCATAATCATAATCACACGGCCAATAGTATAATAATTTGGATCAGTTGCAAGCAAGTGTCCTCAAATAATAAGTTCGCTCAATGTGCGCAAGAGAGGGATGCTATAGTAATGTGAGGACCGCCTTTCTTTACCTAGCCAAGCTTATATGGATCGGGGTGTAGGGTGGTGGGGAGTTGCAGATGTTGGACTAATTATTGTGATATTAGATTCTTTTGACTGCCATTGTACAGAATGAGAGTGATGAGATCATTTTTAATTTGGCAATTGTGAGTGAATAGGGGAATGTTATGGCGATTTAGTTCTAGTGTAGTCATGAGAATGAGGGATGGGTCAACTTCAGTGGGGTTGGTGAGAGGGATGATTTTTGGTTGCTCGGGAAACTCAGTGGGCATGGCCTCTACAAACAAGGTTTGATGGGGGTGACTATTTTTAATGTCTCGACAGTTGACTGAGTTATGGGAGTTGGTGTTGTGAAAATTACACCAATGTGCCTTTTTGGTCACCGACGAGGAAGAAGGATAATGTGGAGAATGAGAAGGGGATGGGTTATCAACCTGGGTTTGATTTGGCGGATATCGAATGTGAGGAGCTACCTTTCTTTCTATGGCAAATGCCTGTAAGAAAGCCTTGTCCAGAGAAGCGTTGTAAAAAAGATATACCTCCCACCGAAGAGGTAACAATAAACCAGAATTGAACTTAATTATTAATACCTCATCGGGTTCTCTAATCTAGAGTTGGATGTGTAGCTTACAGAAGACGTTGATGTAGCCATGCACCAACTAATTGGAAATTTGTCTAATTTGTAACCACTTTGCAAGAAAATTGTGAAGGTATCATGGAAGGTAGAAGCGTTCTCTCAAGGCTTGACAGAACGTCTCCCGTGAAGTAATGAGGCCAGTTGTCAGCGACGGAGTGTCGATATTAACGATCAATTATGTGTTGGTCAAGTGTGTCCCACCAAGTTTGGGTGATTCCCTCGAGTTGGAGACTGGATATTTGTAATTTGGTAGCCTCCTCCATCTCAGGCGAGGTTTTGAAATACATGGAGACTTCGGATCCAGGAATCCACGGGCTCTCCATTCATCTGATCGACAGACTTGGGTAATTGAAAACGGGTGTCCAGTTGCATGCTTGCTGAAGGTATTCGTTGTTGAGGACGAATCAATTCCTAAAGAGCCAACACCAAATCAACCACTGGGCTTGATGTGTCTGCATTAGAGTTCTCACTAGAGGATTCACGTCGAGGCGACATTATTGGTAGTCTGGAGTAGACCCTAAGGAGGGTGTGACATAAACCCTACGAAGGGTGAAAGGTATGTTCACAGCACATACGTTCTACTAAAAGGAAGATTCCCCCCCAAAAAATAAAATTGTTTTGATTGGATGAAGTTATGGTCCCAAGGACAGAACACACTTGGATACCAATTGATCTGCCAGTGCATGGGTGTCTTTCACAATGGAGGTGTGTTATCTCTCTGAATGCACACTCTGAGAGATCTAAAATAAAAAAGGAGGTGCTCAGCAGATTAAAAACGAAATGGGAGAATGGGGCAAATAGGAAGAAGGTAATGCTCTTACTGGAGATAGGTGTATTGCCTCTTATATATGTTGTCCACTATTGAAAAAAATGAAAATGACGTCTTTCTTATTATGCTCTTGCTGGAGATAGGCATATTGCCTCTTATCTACATTGTCCACCACTAAAAAATGAAAATGTCGTCTTACTTATTCGTTGATCATAGTAAGGGATGCACACCAGATCCTCTTGGTGCGCATTCACTCTCTCAACCCTTACCTAATAACAAAAACTGAGAATTCAAGATGGTTCTATCACTCCTCTCAATAATCATGAAAATGCAAGATTACACAAGAAATTGAATAACACAGGTTCCCCAAAACTTCATCGTTTGTATTAGGGGATTCTATCCCTTCTTGAACAATCAATAACATCTTCTACAATGGTAAATGTTTCTTTTATTCTTCTTCCTTTCTCTGCACAATCACAGTCACAAGAGAACTTTTCGGTAGTGTTTACTGACAAAATTGGACTATTAATAAAAATAAGCATCGCCATTATTTACTTAGAGTGGTGAATGCTTTATTACAATAATGGACTGACACTACACTGACAACTATTAAAGAACTAACATAGAAATACTTCTACTTTTCTCCTTTCTTTTTGCAGGCGACTTGTACTTTGTTGTGTGCTCTATAAGGAAGGTTGACGTCCTTCCTTATTGGTCAAAATTCTATACAACATAAGTAGTGTATATCGCAGCGAGTGTTGCAAGTCATGAAGAGGTCTGGCTTCTAAAACTACTTGCAAGACTATTTGATTATCAACTAGAGACAACCTTGAAACATTGTGATAACCAAAGTTGTGTCAAAATTTTAGAAAATCCAGTATTTCATGACAAGTCGAAGCAAATTGAGATCAAATACCACTTNTGGCTTCTAAAACTACTTGCAAGACTATTTGATTATCAACTAGAGACAACCTTGAAACATTGTGATAACCAAAGTTGTGTCAAAATTTTAGAAAATCCAGTATTTCATGACAAGTCGAAGCAAATTGAGATCAAATACCACTTCATCCTAGACATGGTACAAAAAGGAGCATTAAGGCTCCAACACATATCCACAGATGAGAATATAGCAAACATTCTCACCAACCCTCTGTCAAAGGATAAGTTCAAATAATTTTGGGACAAGCTTGGCGTGATGCAGAATGTCTCCCTCGCTAAGAGGGAGTGTTGATGTTTTGGGCAGGCATCGTGCAAACATTCTCCTCAAATTGGCCATGTTACTTAGCTAAGAAGAATTTCTCAAGCATAGTCTTTATCCTTGATAATATGACTTGACAAGGACCATCAAAGACTCGAGACACATATGCATCGAGCATACATTCTCCTCAAATGGCCATGTGACTTGGCTAAGGAGAATGGCCCAGGGCGTTGATGTTCTTCATGTATTAACATCAGGTAGACATTCTCCTCAAATGGCCATATGACTTGACTAAAGAAAAATACCTAGGTGTAGTCCCTATCCTTTATCATGTGACTTGACAAGGACTGACAGACTCGAGGTGCTATGTGAGAAATGAACACATCAAATAGGTGCATGTCAGAGAAGATTACATCAACCAAAGTCAAGAATAACCTTTCTATAAAAAAAGAATTTTCAAGAAGATAAGATGATACCCATTTGACGATTAAAGAATCCCCATGAAGCAATTTAATACCAAAGAAGAGAAGCCATCCTACACAAATAAAAGATAGAAAACAATAAAGTAAAATTGAAGACCCTGGAAGAGAAGTCGACCCCACATGAAAAAAACGTATGACTTGAAAAATATAAATAAAGGTTCATTTCATTTCATATGACACACTTACTCATCTCTGACTCAAGAAGGAGGCACCAGTTTCAAGAAGGTCTTATTTGGGGTAAAATCTACTACAACTTGAAGTTCTTAGTATTCTATCTTGTGCACTACCTCTTGGGAGTTGCCCTAGACTTGGGAGGTAACTCTTTGATATCTCTTGGTCTATTTTGATGGTGACAAACTTGTAAACTCTTGAATTGATTCTTCTATAAGACAGGTTGCTCGGTTTTCTCCAAAGATTGAGTTTCCCAGGATAAATTAATATTTCTAGATCTTATTATTTCCGTTGCATTGTAATAATTGAGATTTTCAATGTATAGTTATTCTATGATAACTTTGGCATGAAAGGAAATTTTACATTGAAATTCAACACATATTACATACAATATAATGTGACATAACACATTACAACACAAACATATTTCAAATTTTGTTTAAATGCAAGTTTGTAAATTTATCTAAATTATTTCAAATAGCATAAACAGAAAATACAACATATTACGCACAGTATTATGTGTGTAATTATATAGACAAACACAACATAACACAACACATTACAAGACAATGGGAGTTGCACTAGACTTGGTTGTGACTCTTTGTGATCTGATTGGCGATGGAAACCAAGACGCACTCAAATGTGGAAGGTCCCATCAGCAAAATCATTGACTCACTTCCAAGACTTGTAGTTTGTAGGACACAAAAAACAACAATGCACTCACTTTAGAGAGGGTGTATTTTTTTGTGACTCTCAGCATAGTCATACTCACGAGAGAAGTTTCCCGCAGCAATGACTCGCACAAAATTGACTAATCATTTATTTTGGCATAACCTTGCTTACAATTATGTGACTGACTGACAATGACATAGATCAAAAAACTAGCATAGAAATCATTCCCTTTAACACCTTGCTTCCTACTGACTATTGATCCTCTTCTACTAGTTGTACAAGGAAGGGGGACGCCCTTCCTGGTGTCCCACTTTGATATCTTTTGGTCTATTTTGATGGTGATAAACTTGTAAACTCTTGAATTGATTAGTCTATAAGACAGGTTGCTCGGTTTTCTCCCAAGATTGAGTTTCCTAGGATAAATTAATATTTCTAGATCTTATTATTTTTGTTGCATTGTAATAATTGAGATTTTCAATGTATAGTTATTCTATGATAATTGTGGTATGAAAGTAAATTTTACATTGAAATTCAAAACATATTACATACAATACAATGTTACACACACATTACAACACAAATATATATTAAATTTTGTTTAAAATCATATGCAAGTTTGTAAATTTATGTAAATTATTTCAAATAGCATAAACACAAAATACAACATATTATATTATACATAGTATAATGTGTATAATTATATAGAAAACACAACACAACACAAAAATAAACACAACATAACACAACACATTACAAAACAATAAACAAAACACAACAAAAATATATAAAATTAAAGTTCTCTATAAATATTAAAATTTTAAATATATAAATTTAAAGTTCTCTATAAATATTAAAATTTTAAATATATTTAAAGTTCTCTATAAATATTCAAATTTTAAATGTTCATCTTTATTAAATATCAATTTTTAAAACATAGTTTTACATTTTCACCAATAAATTTTAAAAAAATCATTTTTTTTTGTTAAATATCAAATTTTAAAATATATAGTAAAATTCAACAATATTACATAACACATCACAATACAACACATATATTTCAAGCTTTGTTTACATAAATATAAATATTCAAATTTATATGTTCTTTATTAAACATAAAATTTTAAACAACATAAACACAAACAAAAGTATATAAAATAATTAGAAAACACATTTAATAAACATCAAATTTTAACAACCCAACATACAATATTACAACAAAAATATATATAAAATAATTAGAAAACACATTTAATAAACATTAAATTTTAACAACCCAACTTAAAATGCAACATATTGCATACAATATTACAACAAAAATATATAAATTTAATGTGTTATTTATAAATATTCAAATTTTGAATATTCATCTTTATTAAATATCAAATTTTAAAATGTAATTTTACAAATTCACAAACCTAATGTTAATATGTTCATCTTTATTAAATAACAAATTTTAAATTGCAATTTTACATGTTTATATATCAAATTTTAAAATGTGAAGTAGAGACCAACAATATTACATCACACATTACAATACAACATAATTATATTTCAAGTTTAGTTTACATAAATATAAATATTCAAATTTTAATTTTAGAGGTTCTTTATTAAATATTAAATTTTAAAATTGTATCCATATTAATTAAATAGCTTAAACACATAAAAGTAAATTTTAACTACTTTAAACTAATACAAAATGCATCATATTACATACAATATCAAGTGTGTATAATCATATTTTAGAAATGTGTTATTATAAATATCAAATTCTAAAAACTTTAAACTAATTTAAAACACAACATATTACATACAATATTATGTGTATACTACATAACACATCACATTACAATAAAAACAACTCAATAAAAACATAGAAAATTAAAGTTTTCTATAAATATTCAAATTTTAGATATTCATCTTTACTAAATTTCAAATTTTAAATGTTCAGTTTTATTAAATATATACACAATACATTACAATAAAACACAACTTAATAAAAACATAAAAAATTAAAGTTTTTACATAAATATAAATTTTCAAATTTTAATATGCAAGTTAGTATATTTATTCAAATTTTTACGTGGATAGGCTTCCCCCTATTGGAATTGATGAGTTAATAAAGCTTTTAATCACAAATTTCAATTTTGTGGCCAACATTTAAATATGCCAGCATATTCTTGGTCGTCCTCCCAATTCAATGAATAAGATTTAATGCTCATAACTTCCTTGCATTTATAAATGCATCCGTTGTTAACCTGTTTACTTTTTCACATTTACCTAATCATACTAAGAAATTACTATCAAACCATATGATTGCCACTTTTAATTGATTACCAATAATTAATATCTATACAACTTTTTTTTTACCAAATTTAGATTATTACCAGACACTGTCTCATCTTCATTGCCACGGATCTCATTTCCACAGATCATATTTACCACCGATCCCGTGTATCATATTGGAACAAGTTTTTTTTAATACATGTGAAGTGTAACATCTACTAATGCCACATTTAGGGTGCTTTTCAATTTCAATTAATAGTATCAAGTGGAGAGCGAGCAGGTGAAGACCGCCACCCGGTGAAGAGCGGTAGGTGAAGAACACCGACAATATCGATCATATAATTATTTTTTTACTGATAAAGATAATAGGTTATATAAACTCATGGCTCCAAAAAAAAAAGCAATCTCAACCATGTAGATTCTTATTATTTTAATGGACTTATGAATTAGGATAGGCTTGGGCTTGTTGTAGAAGCACATTTAATTTGTCCAACTACATGACTTTATCTTGGAAACCATTTCTAGTAGTAATTGAAATGGAGTTCCAATTGTAATTGAAATGAAGGTATTAGGCTTAATATTATTAATAATAATTTATTAATCACAATATTAATATATAATAATACTTTATTAAATATATTAATAAAGTATTAATCATGTTTTATTAATGTGAGTTCATAATTATATTCATTAATAATTTTATTAATAAAATATTATTAATACTTTATTGTTATTATACATAATACATTTATAAATATTAAGTAATAATAATAAAAATAATTAACTTTATTATTGGTTATTATTAATATAAGTAATTAATTATATTATAAAAGAGTTTTTTTAAGAGTATACATGTCCTTTATATAATGATTATTAATTAATATTAATGTGAATCATATTAGCAATACTATATTAATAATATATTAAGGTTAATGGTTATTACAGTTAGTACACACATGTTCTTTATATAATAATTATTAATTAATATTAATGTTTAATTATGTTACCAATAATGTATTAATAATATATTAAGGTGAATGATTATTAGGGTTTGGGTTTGGGTTATTCGGGTTAGTGTTGTTAGGATTGTTAGAATTACTAAGGATGATTAATATAGTTATTATTAATATACAAGGGGTTTTAATTATTATTATTAGTTAATAATAATAATAACTATTAATATCCCCCGGATGGGGTGTCTTCGTGACATGAAAGCTCCAAGAAGGGACGAGGCCACTTGGCCAAGCCATACGCCACCTGGAGTACGTCATTCACCACCTCCCCTTCTCTGTCACCTCGAGCCTTTACATTACCTGCCCCCACCCTCCACTTCGCATTTGCACCCCGACGCTGACACACTCTGGAAGCTCTACAACTTGTGCATCTTCATGGAGTCATGAAGAGGTTCCTCCCCATCGCTTCAGCTCCAGCCTTTGCTCTCGGTTCTTTTGGTCGCGATGGGGTCTCTTGCACCTCACTTTTTCGCTCGCAATTCTCAGAGCGAGGCCTCTAGGGCTCTCCCTTCCCTTTGTCTTGTAATTGAGCTCTGGTGTGACCTCTCTTGGTTTCATTTTCTTCTGTGAAGCTAGTTGTTCACCATGTCATGACCCCGGGGAAAGCCAAAGCGGGGAGCATCCTGGTACGCGGCTCGGGGAACGAAACCACCTCCCTCGGACTCTCCCTGTGAAGTTGCCACTCCTCCTGAAGCGGTCCCTCCCCCTGAAGTAGCCCCTCCACCTGAAGAAACAGTCTTTCCCACTCCTTTGACAGCTATCATTGTGCCCACCCCTGACCAGACACCCTGCGACCTCTCCCCCCTCTCGAACCCCTACGGATGTAGGGTCGCGTGGTTCGATTTGCTTGGGAACTCCCTCGGCTACACGCCTCCTCCTCCCTTCCCCCCTCCGCATCCCTCTTACCTACCCTCCCCTCCTCTCCCCCCGCTCACCACCCCTCTGAGGTCCTCCTCTTCCTCTCCGCTCACCACCCCAATTCCTCCTGCGCCAAGTGTGAGGATCGAACAAAACTCCTCAATATTCTAAGCACTATGAAAAAAAACCTGGAGGATATCAAATTGGCAATGCTCAACGCACAGAATAGGGAAGCCGACCGATAGAGAAGAGTGGATGCCCTAATGATTTTCCTTCAAGATATTCAACAGGCCATGGCTAGACGTAGAAAAGGAAAAGCATCGACAAAACAGGTTTTCATAGGGCCGAAGCTTAAACCAGGTTTTTAATATTTTATCATG
Organism: Picea engelmannii; assembly: GCA_009831015.1. NCBI lineage: Eukaryota > Viridiplantae > Streptophyta > Pinopsida > Pinales > Pinaceae > Picea > Picea engelmannii. The sequence continues at coordinate 132,492 of ML783723.1, forward strand.
ATTTCTACTTCTCGGCTCAGCATCCTTACTGTTGTATCTTTTTTTTGTACACTATTACATTTTTCGGCCCTACGTGGCTTCATAGCATAGTTTACTTTCAGTGGCATGACTCTGGCAACGACGATTTCCCAACTGGGTACCGTGGCCATACTAGATTTTGGACATTTGGCGCGATGATTTCCCTCATGGGCACCGCGACCACGTGGCTAATTGCATCTTAGACACCTGTATTTTTTTGACAAGAATCATTACAAAACCCTAATTTACAAAAATAAAAATAGAAATAATAACTATTAATATTATTAATACTACTTTATTAATAATCATTAATACATATCAATACTTTATTAAATTTATTAATAAACTATTATTATAGTAAAAATTATAAACATTACAAATATTATTAATAAAGTATTATTAATACTTTGTTGTTATTATACATGATACATTAATAATTAATGATTATTAAATAATAATAATAATTAACTATACTATTAGTTATTATGAATATACACAATTAGTTATATTATACATATGTGAACGCCACAATGCAACGAACATTGTCCTATCATGACGACCATTCCCTGACGTCGCAATGTGACAAATATAACTCACTTTCAAAATGTGACAAATCTATTACAATGGCATAATGTGCTAAAGAAAAACCCTACCTTGCAATGTGATGATGAGAACCTTACGATGTCATGTTACGAACATAACCTAATGTCACAATTTAACAAATAAAATTTGATCAACATTGCAATGCAATAGTGCCTTATGATGTGATGTGACAAACAAAAATGGTTATAATAATATTTTAATAATGTATTTATTAACGTATTAATACTTTAATAATATATTTATTAATATATATTTTTTTAATAATATATTACTTTATTAGTGTATTAATATTTTATCAATATATTGATTAATAATATGTTTATGTATAAATATTTTAATATGTTACATTATACATTTTTTTATCAGTAGTTTAATCATGTTTTACTAAATACATTAAGTTCAATATAACACTATTTTATTAATGTATTCATATTGAAGTAATGTATTTGTTAATGCATTTAATTTATTTATTGATGTATTTAATATATTGTTAATATTTTACATTATTAGTGTAATAATACTTTAACATTTTATTAATTAAATTAATAATGTATATATTAATTGATAGATTAATGTATCAAACAATTAATATGTTACTTTATACATTAATGTAAATTAATACTTTTGTTAATACATTATATTAATACATTAATGATTGTACCAATCAATTGTCAACCTTTAATGTATTAATACATTATGATTGCATTAATAATTTAATATGTTACATTATATATATATATATATTTTAAACGGTTAAAATTGTATTTATAAAAGATCAACGGCCTCACCGGAAAGAAGTACATAGAAAAAGAACCTAAGTCTAATTTTCCGATTTATCTTACCGGATTCCAGGTTCACTTTCCTATGTTTCCAGTTACCCACAAATACTACAGTCCATAAATCCTTTCATGAATAAATTCAAACAAATTGATGACCTAACAATTGACAAAAGAAACACATGATTATTTTTTATTTCGAGATAGACTTCTGGTCAACACTAGTTTTTTTACTGATGATGTCTTTTTCTTCTTCCCAATTTTTGTCCAACCTTCTTTGATAGGTAGTGATGTTGTTGTTGAATCAATTAGTTCCATATTTTTCTAATATGGAGAACTTGATTTCTTTGGAGTTGTCTAAGTTGGTTCATCTTTATCGCCCTCATCTGCCCAGCTTGAGGGAGGTGGGGAGATGAGGATAGTCTTTCTTTCTATTCTCATATCAAGAGTATATGAAGCCTTAAAGCTTTATATTCCTGAATCAAGAGAAGTTGAGGCTTTGCTCTTCAATTGAGGGACAATGTTTGAATGATTCAAAGGTGTCTCGTGAGAAGACATGCCTTTGGAATCATGGCTCAAACAATCTGGCCCTAGAGAATATTTCTGATTGTTTGTAATAATTAGTTGGTGATCTTCATTAGAGCCATCCCACCAAGTTGATTTACGTTGTTGCTTCCCTGCCTTCCTATTTCCCTTAGTGCAATGAGTTGCTATGTGTCATGTTTAAAAACACGCCCTGCATCATAGGGAGATTCTTTCATAGTCTAGCTTTTGGGTCCAGGAGTAGTTTTTGCAGACCAAAATAATTTCTGCTAGAAACCCTTTGCTAAAATCCATTTCAACACAAATTCTAGCATATGAGGTGATGTTATGAATTCTAGTTTCTTTACTTGCAAAATGAAACTTTCCTAATGCTGATCCAATATTTCTAAGAGAAGTTTCACCCCAAAAATGCAATGGAAGATTCAGAAGTTTGACCCAAATTGGAGCAGAAGAAGAACAACAGTCAAAGGATTGAAGCAAGGACTTCAGGGCATCATGCACAAACATGAGTTTCCCCAAAACCAAGGGCAACAGTCAAGGATCATATCTCGATCTGCTAGATCAAACTCAGCAATAAAGAAACCTTTCGGGCAAAGGTGGATGAACAAATCTTCCTTAATGAGAGGCTTCCATTGGGATGTGATCCATCCATTGAGATCCACAAGCCATGGCCAAAGCCCATTGAACCGACAGATTAAAGCATTTTCCCGAAAATAAACTTCCTCGTATTCAACTTCAAAACCCATGAGAAGAGAAATCATTGGGGCTTCTTGAACTGAGCACGGAGTAAAGGGTGAAGAATGAGCTGAAAGTTGAGATTTAACAACCTCAATGAAAGAAACTGAGGCACTACCCAAAGTACCGAGAGAAGGGGGCACGCAAGGCTGAAAAACAAAGTCAGGATGAGCAGAGCTACTGTGAGGGCTGAAGCTGGATCCACTGTGGGTGGAAGCCGTCGCCATGGAGGAGAACATCTACGACCAAGAGACCGAGTTGCAGAAGGAGAGGTGGCTAAATTTTATCCCTAGCTGCAGAGGCGGTCGCGAAGCACCGGACGCATTCCCTGTTGCGCGATTGCATATAGTTGTTAATAACAAATTCCTTAATATGTTACATTATACATTAATACAAATTAGTACTTTAATTTATACTTTTAATAATGGATTATTAAATACATTAAGGTTAAGGTCTGTATTACTACTTTATTAATGTATTACTTTATTAGTGTATTAATATTCTAATAATTAATACATATTTATTGAT
>ML783723.1:153117-163146 GCA_009831015.1 Picea engelmannii
GGGGCATGATGAGTCCCGAAGAGGGAATCATGGTGCGCCCCATTGGATAGAGGCGAATGATAATGTCGTCGAAATCCGTGCCTTCCGTTTGATTGTTGTTGATCGTCGTAAGTGTGCTAGTGGCACATGGGTTGAATGCCTTCATTCAAGGGGTCGCATGCCATCGAGGTTCTAGTTGACTAGTCATCGAGGCTGTAGTGTCGGGGAGGGGATGTTGTCCCTTAGCTTGTAGGCATGGTCATTTTGGTGTCGGGAGGGTAGTCGTTACTCCTTGTTGTTTCACATGTTCACTGAATTGCTCTTGTACTAGTGCGTGGAGTCATAGTTGGTTGCCGTCTATTATGTGGGTGTGGTGCTCTCCGTCAGATGAGTTGTTTAGTTGTAATCGTTGTCGTCGTCCTGTTTAAAAAAAAAAATTGTGCGTTTAACTTCGCTTGTAGTCGTAATGATTGGGGTCGCTACAATTTTATACATTATTATTATATATTACATTAATATATTAGTATATCATTAAGGTATATATATTAATTTATTAATATAATATATTTATTAATTTAATAATTAATTTTTACATTAATTATATACTAAAAGTGGTTCCCAAACTATGTTCATAGCCAACTCGCAACAACCACTTTATAAAAGTGGTTGATGTATGTTGATCTGCTTTATTATTTTTCACCTTTTCAATCTAATGAGGCCGATCGAAGTATATCAAGCACTTTTATAAAGTGGTTGTTGCTAGTTTTAAACTACATGAACACAAGTATATAAAATAATTGAAAAAAAACTATTTTAATGACTTTAAACTAATTTAAAAAACAACATATTACATACAATATTATGTGCATAATCATATCCACACAAACATTACATCACATTACAATAAAAGACAACATAAAACCATTGAAATTTAAAGCTTTCTATAAATATTCAAATTTTTTATATTCATCCTCACTAAATTTCAAATTTCAAATGTTATATCAACCACTTTTATAAAGTGGTTGTTGCTAGTTTTAAACTACATGAACACTATAAAATAAAATAATTGAAAAAAAAAACTATTTTAATGACTTTAAACTAATTAAAAATACAACATATTACATACAATATTATGTGTATAATCATATCCACACAAACATTACATCACATTACAATAAAAGACAACATAAAACCATTGAAATTTAAATCTTTCTATAAATATTCAAATTTTTTATATTCATTCTCACTAAATTTCAAATTTCAAATTTCAAATTTCAAATTTCAAATTTCAAATTTCAAATTTCAAATGTTCATCTCTATTAAATATATACACAATCCAAGCCCCGGATGGGGTGACACGACATGCAGAGTCAGTGACACATGGACGCGCACTAAGCATGGCTTTAAGTGTTGGTTTAACTTCGGATGGCAGCCACCCACGCATCAGCATTAACATCGGGGGCAGGCCATCGCAAGGTTCATACGACGGAGAGGCTCCCTCGCGCGACCATTTACTCCTCCCGCGAGTTCAGCCCGGTCATGGATTCGAAAGGACAGATTATAATGGAGACTAGTTATGAGCTATACTATGTGCCAGGACGGAGCGAGTTAGCTATGTCACTCGCTCGACCGTTCATCATTTCCGCTAAGTATGTTGGTGAAGCCTTCCAGGGCTCTTTGTTCTCGGGGAAAACCCGTCTGAGAAGGTTTGTTTGGGATTTGCACTTGTTGCTGCTCTTATTCGAGACCTCCAGTCTCGCGCTGTTTCTTCTTGGAGACTGCATTCACGACCTGGTTTCAATGGTTCGCGAGCGTGCCAGGTCTCGTTGGGGCTCGGCATGGGAGGCTCACAGGGCACAGCGCCGCAGAAAGAAGCAGCTGGAACGTGCTATCTCTTTGGCGTCCTCAATTCTTCGCAAAAAGGCTCGGGAAGAGAGGCGAAGTCTGCTCGACACCATTATTGAGCCGAAGGTTGGCTACAGCAGGGACGGTCTTATTCCCAATTTGAGTAATGTAAGGGATGTCGAGCACGAGATGGAGTTGCCCACTTGCATAGTGGAGGAGGACCCGTCCATTGGAGACTTGTCATGCTTTGAAGCGCCCCGAGCCATGGAGTGCTCCGTTCGCGCCTTGATCAGCGAAGATGACGTCCCAGGCTGTATCATTGAAGAAATTCCCTGGCCGGGAGACTCGCCTTCATCGCACGTTGAGAAGACTACGGACAATGAGCCTCGAGCGGAGCAAAGACAGGACATGGCAGATTCGGAGGAGGAATTGGGTTCGGGGACTGCCCCTCGCAGCGGCTCGAGTGGCAAAATGCATGGTTTTCTTCTTAGTGACGAACACCTGGCCTTGGTCTTCGAACTACACAGCCACCTGGCGGACATGGAACTCAAGATGATCCTCATGAGCCAGCGTTTAGACATTCTCCTTGGCACGTTCTCCGGAGCTCCAGCTCAGCACAAGTGTCCCCTATGCGCGCAAGAGTTTGCTATTCCAGCGAGGTCCACTTGGCAGGCGGGTGAAGGTGATGACGCAACGAGTGATTAGGTTTTACTACATCCTAACTTTTGTTTACTGCTTTTCTGTTTCATGCACTCTTGGACCATTAGCACCTGTCCTGGTTTCCTTCGGGCAGGACAGGGGCTTCACAACTATATGTATTATTGTTAAAACTGCTATCAGCCCCTCATTGATACTGGTTTCCGGATACCGGCAGTATTTTTGGTGGTTTTTAGCCATGACTCTGTATTTTTGTTTAAAGTTATGTGCTTATCTAATATAGAAGGTACTACCCTCTTTTTTATTTAAATATATATATATATATATATATACACAATCCATTACAATAAAAGACAACTCAATAAAAACATAAAAAAATTGAAGTTCTCTATAAATATTATTTTAGATATTCATCTTTATTAAATTTCAAAAGATAATTTTACAAAGTTATTAATCAAAATTTAAAAAGTAATTTTTCAAATTCATATATAAGATGTGATATTTAAAATAGGAATCAACATTATTAACATATTACAATATTTATAAAATCAGAATTGAAAAAAATGTATAAAATAATTGAAAAAAAACATATTTATCACATATATAAACATCAAATTTAACAACCTAACTTAAAATGCAACATATTACATACAATATCATAGCAATAATATATAAATTTAAAGTTTTCTTTATAAACATTTAAATTTTAAATGTTCATCTTTATAACGTATGTGGTTTTACAAGTTTAAGTACCAAATAATAATTGGAAAGAAAACATATTTATCACATATATAAACATCAAATTTTAACAACCCAACTTAAAATGCAATATATTTCATACAATATCACAATAAAAATGTATTAATTTAAAGTTCTCTTTATAGATATTCAAGTAAAAGATGTTCATCTTTATAAAATATCAAATTTTAAAATAGTCTTACAAATTTATTAGTCTTTATAAAAAAAAATCAAATTTTAAAATATAGTTTTACAATTTTGTTCTTCTTTATGAAAATATCAAATTTTAAAATATAATTTTACATGTTCACATAACAAATAATTTTAAGATGTTAATCTTCATTAAATATCAAATTTCAAAATATAAGATGTTAATTTTTCTTACATATCAAATTTTAAAATATAGTTTTGCAAGTTTACAAACCAAATAATTTTAACATGTTAATATTTATTAAATATCAAATTTTTGAATGTAATTTTACAAATTTATATATCAAATTTTAAAATGTTATATACAAATCAACAATATTACATAACATATTGCAATACAAGATAAATATATTTCAAGTTTTGTTTACATAAATATAAATATTCAAATATTAAATTTTAGATGTTCAAATATCAAATTTTAAAATCATATGTAGGTTGGTAAATTCATCCAAATTAATTAAACATAATCACAAATATACAAAATAATAAGATAAAAATATTTTTATCATAAAAAAAAAGTTAAATTTTAATTTAAACTAATTTAAAATGCAACATATCACATACAATATCACTATCACCTGTGTATAATCTTATTTTATAATTATGTTTTATAAGTCTGTTATTATAAACATCAAATTTTAATGATTTTAAAATAATTTAAAATTCAACATTTTACATACATCAAATTTTAAAATATGAAATTCAAAATAAGAATCAACATTATTAAGTTATTACAATACGAAATAAATATATTTAAAGTAAGATATCATAGTACAAAATAAATATATTTAAAAGTTATGTCTACTTAAATATAAATATAAATATTCAAGTTATAAATGTTCTTTATTAAATATCAAATTTTAAAATCATATGCAAGTTTGTAAATTTATCCAAATTATTTTAAACAACATAAACACAAATATATAAAATAATTAAAAAATCTGTTTTTCTCTTATATAAACATTAAATTTTAAAGATTTAAAATTAATTTAAAATGCAACATATTACATACAATATTATATTATAAGTGTATATTTATATTTTAGATATTTGTTATTATAAATATCAAATTTTATAATTTAAATTAATTTGAATTTTAATAACTTAAACTAATTTAAAATGGAACATATTACATACAAACTAACAAATTTTAACAATTTTAAACTAGTTCAAAATACATATTACATACAATCATGTTACATGTGTATATTCATATATACACAAACACAACACAACACCCATATAAATTTAAGTTTCTTTTATAAATATTCAAATTTTAGATGTTCATTTTATTAAATATCAAATTTTAAAATGTTATTTACAAATTTATGGATCAAATTTTAAAATGTAACTTTACTATTTAATGGATCAAATTCTAAAATATTCATCTTTATTAAATATAAAATTTTAAAATGCAAATTTACAAGTTCATTAATCAAATTTTAAAATGCAAAGTTCAGAATAAGAAACAATGGTGAAATTTTAAAATTTTAAAATGCAAAATTCAGAATAAGAAACAAAGGTGAAATTTTAAAATGTAAATTCATAATTAAAAACAAGTATCAAATTTTAAAATATAAAAGTTTTATATAAGTAAATTAAATAGATTATAAATTAAAAATCATAAAAACAATGCTTGAATATTAACAGTGCCTAAATATTATTTTTTAAATACCACTTATTATAAAGTTATTATGTGAAACATAAATTTAAGAAAAATGTTATTTTTAAATTACACAACAGAATTTTAAAAATTATTTTTATATATCATTTTTATTATAAAATTGTTCTCTGTAAAATATTTTTTAAATAAATTAAATTAAATTTCTAAAAGCTAAAATGCTAAATAACAAATACATAATCAAAGACACAAGAAGAGACACCTACAAGATAGTTTTGTCCATGACTATCATTGAAGGATGTGAGAAGATGTGAGAAGGGGGCAAGCCCCTTCTAAAGAAAAAGAAAAAAACGAATATATTAAGGTATAGTTATTGAGTGTGTACATAAAAAGTAATAATATAATTTATAATAGAAAAATTGTAATTACATGTTTATGATTTACTCTGCTGCTGTAAAAGACTCTCCATCTACCTTCTCTTGTATATTAATTCTTTATCAAAATGCTTTCCACATACCTTTCATATTTTGTGGAGCTCTGTTAAAGCACTCTCCATCTACCTGTTTCATATAATAAAAAAAAAATTATTTATAATAATAATTTTATTTTTAAATAATAAATTAAAAAATAACAAAAATATCTTTTAAACTCTACTCCAAAATAAATAATTGTTATACATAGTAGACATCAAACATCATAAATGTCACCAAACATCTCACATGAAAATAAGTAGTAATCAATTGCAAAAACAATATCTACATGGCACTCCCATGTAGATATTCGTTAATGTGTTACAACACAACACAAGTTACAGGTGGCATACAATTATTCTCTTCATGAAGCAGGTTGCTATTGTTTCAATTTACTTGTGACAAATACACCTATGAAGATTACTATCATTTAATTTCGCACAAAAAAACAAATAAGTGAATGAAATTGTTTCGAAGTCTGTATAAAATTGAAAGTGCGAGCAAAAGGATTCTGGCTCATAAGATATCCACCATATCGGGACAAATATAAGTAATGCATAAACCATAAAAACTGCATGCTTTAAAGGATTCTTATTTGGATCCTCGATAATCTGCCTTCATTTCATCTTTTTAAGAACACACCATCGCTTTGTACTAGTTGAGTAAAGAAGAAACTAATCACAAAAAGATTTTTTTTAAGTGTTAAAAAAAAGCAGTAGGCACATCAAACACATGGAAAGATCACAATGTAACCTGAGCAAACAAAGCAGATACGAGAATCAAGCCTCCCTAAGTTAATTTGTTGTTGCACGTGGGAAGTCAATATTTCAAGCCTCCCTAAGTTACTTTTTTATTAGTTTTATTGAAAAGGGCCTATCAAGTTCAGTGGTAACAAACTGCCCAATGAAAAGGGCTTATCACAGTCACATGGTGCTCTCCCCTAGATTTACTGTCTATTTTTTCACAAAGCCATAACATCTGCATATGGAGTCCATTTTGAGGGAATTGTTTTCTCAGATAGTGTAAAATTTCGTGAAGTATTCTGTTGGTCAAGTTATTTTGATCCATTTCCGCTGTTTTAAAGGCGAAATTCGAGTCGTAGTTTTAGTTGGAACATGTCTACGCTTACAAGCTCTATTGTCCCTGACTAGTATAAGTTAAAAGAAAACATATATGTAATATAAAATTCAAAATAAAGAATATTCTTGTGATAAAATATGGTCGAATTTGGTCTTTGATAGAGAGACAAAACAAATGAGGGTGAAAGAATTGACTAGATATGAAGAACGAGATTAGGTGGCATTGGGCACAATATCATGGTTGTATCCAATGCTAAAATCACAAAGACTTGATGTAAAGGAGTCTAATGAAACAAAAATTAAATCTAGTTTGTTATTTTTCTAGGATCAGAAGCAGAATACATAGATGTCTGATTACTAGTCACTTGATTAAGTTCAAGGACATGAAAATCAATTGTGTGCCCTATTAAGGGAAAATTGATGAGTGAGACTTTATTGTAAACAGTTTGCCTCAAAAGTTTATGATGTAAAGTTTTGCCTTCCACCTCAAGATTAGAAAATATAAAGTTCCAAACATTACAAGAGATATTTGGGCAAACAAAACAAGATTAGAGTATGTGTCCCAAGGGATTAGGGCAATGACGACAACAACAATCAATGCAATCAAAGGAGTACCTTAAGAGAAATAAAAATTTCACTTGTCAATATTGTGGCAGACTTGGTTATGAGTAAGAATGCATGAAAAGACAATTTGATCTTCAGTTCAAGAACAAAAGACTTGCAAGCAATGCAAATTAACAAAAAACAATAAATAGTTCAAGAATAGAAGACTTGCAAGCAATGCAATTAATAAAAATCAGTCCCCAAAAGATGATGGTAATGGTTTTAATCAATTTTTCTCTAGTATGTTGACTCATGTTGTGGAAGAAGCTTGATATATTGATTTAAAAGTTACAAAGATCTTTTCATGTCCTTTAACAAGGGTGGAGAAATCTGAAATGAAAATTTCATGGAAATGACAGTAAGAACTTTTCATGTCTTTTAACAAGGGTGGAGAAATCTGAAATGAAAATTTCATGGAAATGACAATAAGAACTAAGTTTCTAGAGAAAAAAATGGTGGTGAGAAAGCTTCTAGAGAGTGAGTGTACCTCTAAATAATATACTTATTATTACAAGTCTCATGGAATTGAAGACAAATGATTACTATTGCCTATGCACCTGAGCTGAATAGTGCAACTAAAAAGAAAAATGTAAAATTTGCAGAAATAACAAGATGCATGCTCAAAAGCAAGAACATGAGTTCTATGTTTTGAGAATAGTTGTGTACTATGTCACATGACTGGGACTATGATAAAAGTATTGGACACAAGACACTTTTACCCAAAATAGGGCACCAGGGATCTCCCTAAGGCTTTCAAGTGATAAAACTACTCTCACAAGCAAGCAAGGCAAAGTCCATTATTGTAAAGGATAAAGAAAATTTAAACTACTTTAAGCTCTCACCAAAAAACATACAACTGAAGATAAACTATCACAAGAACGGTTGAATATAAACTATCGACATAAACCACATCACAAGCACCGCTGAATATAAACTATTTAAGCGAAAGACTATCTACCTCATAAGCAACTCATTAAATATGCATACTTTTCACAAAATCTGTCCAACATTCTCTTCCTTACCCACAAAATCTCTCTAAAACCCAAACCCCCTAATAAAATAACTGTCAAGAAGAAGAAAAAAATTATTATTCACTATTAAATATAATTACATATAAAAAAAAATAAACCTATAAACCTTGTATTCACAATTAGAATGAAGGTGAAAACCTAGATTGCAATAAGGGAAGTCAATTATAAGTATAACGATGGTGAAAACAAGCCGAGATCAATAAGTGTGACTGTGACATGCACTGAACGGTCACTAAACTGATCTCAAATGTGTGTATGTTTACAAGCTCATACTTGCTGGAGGAGAATGATAAGCTCATACTTGCTGGAGGAGAATAAAATTATCATTCACTGAGAATAAAATGTGTGTCCGTTTACAATCTCATACTTGCTGAGTTTACAAAATTTCTCTAAATCCAAACATCAGAAGAATAAAATTATCATTTACTAATAAATGTGACACCTATAAACCTTGCATTGTCAATTAAAACGTGGGTGAAAACCTAGTTAAAGATAAGGAAAGTCAAATACAATTTAGAACGAGGGTGAAAACAAGCAAAGATCAATAAGTCTGACTGACAGGTGAATGAACGATCAATAAACTTACCCTGACCCCAAAACAAAATGTGTGTGGGTTTACAAGCTCATACTTGTTAGAGGAGAATGGATTGCAGTACGGGTTACTGCGCTGAATACGAACCTTCCAACTACCAAAGTTTGTATGGAGAATATAGGGTCGGATTATAAACATGGCAGATGGCAGGTGGATTTACCAGAGAAGTTAAAACGGAGTTGAAGTAAAATTTAATCGACACCCACAAGAAACGCAGGTCCCTCAACCGACATACATCTATCCATCTATAGTTATAGAATGGAAGAACTAAACTTGAGAAGGCGGAAATAAATATGGAAGGCGGGCCGGCACTTTGAGAAAGCATTGAAACTGGTCTGGGACAGAGAGGGTCAGATACAAACGCACAGAGACGCTGGGACAGAGACAAAGGATAGAATCTATAGGGTTGAAGAGAAACTGACCGTTAGGGGCTTGTCTTGTTAGGGGCTTTTACGCCATTCAAGCATTGGTGATCAATAAATAAGGCAACCAAGGTGGGTTGACCTTACAGACAGTTAAGGGATTGATTGATCGATTGAGGGTATTTGGTGCGGTGAAGAACAGTTTAATGCCAATTGTATTGGAAAGAAAGAATGAATGCATAATATCATATATAATGGAACAAAAATCTTACTGTAAAGAAGTCTTTTGCGATGCTCACTCTTTAGAGGGGAAGAAATACCTTTAAGGACCCTATATTTATTCCCCTAAAATTGGTTCTGCTTATCAGATAAGACCTTCCTTTCAGGAGACTTCTTCCCTCAATCGGCTCTGCTTCTTAGGAGATGCGATTTGTAAGCAGTAATCTACCCCGCGGAAAATAAAGGAGTCGTCCTCGGGTCATATAAGGGATTACCCACGAATAACCCACTCTTAATAATAAGAAAGAAAGGCCAAGGAATTACGAATTACGAGACCTAAAGGGATTAATAACAAGAAAGAAAGGCTAAGGAATAAGGAAGGTATGGATACTTAGATTTATTTAGAATAAGATACTAAAGCAGCCCTAACTCACGAAGTTCTCTTCTGAAATAAGTAGTTCCGCCATCAAGGCTTTCCCTTTAAATGAAATGAAATGAAAGTATTTTTAACGTCCACGAGGCTAAAAATAGCCTATGGGACAGATTGCTTTTCCATCTTGCTTTTGCATTCGGCCCTTTTCTTGTGAAGTTTTACAATAATCGCTCCCAGCTTCTCAACAAAC
>ML783723.1:167614-198231 GCA_009831015.1 Picea engelmannii
TTTTGGCTGATGAGGCAATTTTCACTTGCCCTATATCATTTGTTTCCACTAGTTCTAAAGTTTCTTGTCCCATTGTCATGCTGCTATTAAAGAAAATCAAATTCTCTGCCCAAAACTGACCCTCTGTTTTATGCTTAACCCTTCAAATTAAAGGCAAGGTGAGGATCGAGCGCCCCTTGTGGTGGGTTCAGGTGCATGCCCGCCCACTCAGTTCGCCCTTATGGAGTCGGTCGGATTCACTCACTAATAAGGAGGGCAAGGTCCACTCACTTATGGAGCAGGATTGGTTGTCTCATTCATTAAGGAAGGAATTCTTCGCCCCCCACCTTGGGCTGAATTTGAAAGATTATCTGGACCCCGTGAAACCAGGACTAGAAGCAGTATGACGAAGTGGTCTATTCGGTACTGAACCGCAGGCAGATGGTTTTGGAAATAGGGATGATTTCGTATCGATATTGCTAAGTATATATATATATTATATATAATATAAGAATTCACATTGAGAACGGGTTCACTTTTCAAATTAATTGGATGCAACGTGAAAAATGAAAAAATCGACCGAGGTTCGCCTCCAAGAGGCTCATTCTCACTTGGGCTTCGACAGCAACGCATGCCCGACAGGCCCTCATCTCTATAGATTGATTGGCGCCACCAATCTCTAGAGGGAAATGCCCCTAAATTAGAACCTCATCTCCTACTGCTATGGCTGGGATGGATGGTCTTATGGGATCGCTGCTACGGCTGGTTGGGATGGCTAATGGAGAATGGCTTGCACTACGGATCACTGCGCTGAATATGAACCCTCCAACTACCAAAGTTTGTATGGAGAATATGGCGTCAGATTATAAACATGGAAATATATGTTTTTATAGTTTTATACCAATAAATCTAGATTTCTAACAATTTTATACCATTATCTATTTATTAAACTCTAACAAACAGTATTGAAAAATAAATTCCTACTTAACTTTTGAACTGTCCCAAAAAATAAAACTTTATAAACCTCAATATATGCTTCAGATTCAATAATTAAATTTCATATGATTTTATGCCCAGATTTATAATTGAAATTGGACAAACATTACATTATTGAAAACAATTCGTGCCAAAAATACCTGTATAAACTCCAAGGACATGGAATATCAAAATTATTGAAGATTATGAAAATTTCCCAATATGAAATATTAAATTAAGAGTGCCACATAACAGGATATTAAATAAAATAAAAAAAATTCCCAAAAAAACCTCGAAATTTTAAAAAAAAATTCAAACCCTAACCGGGAATTGGAATAAAAGGGAAAATAAAACTAAGAAATCCTTATTATGTTTTTATCTTACTAATAAGAAACCGAAACCTAAAAGCTCACCTACATCCCATTGTCCTGTGCACTGCAAGACAAACTAGAAAACAAAATAAAAAAGCATGTTAAAATATTCAAGTCATGACATGAAAAAAATTACATTAATGAAAATTTAAATAACAAATACCTTCACCCTTCGCTCTTGTTCAGCGAACAGATCTTTTGTGCCATTTTAAGTTCTCTACAATATTAACCTCTTTCTCTCTAACCCAACCAGATACCAACCAAGAAAAGCTAAAAGAGAAATGAAAAAACCAAAATGGAAATGAAATAAATAAAAAATGAAAAAGAAAAAGAAGGTAGAAACAATTAAGCATGGCCATGTAAAGAAAAAAAACACAGATAACCCCAAAATCTTTGTCCAACCAACAAAGACCGATCCTCTTCAATCTTCCTTTCCAGCCGCCGTCAAAATTCAATAATAATATCGGATTTAACATACATTTAGGTTTTTGAAATCCGCGCATGGCCGATTAAATGTTGAATCGTCGAACCATTGAGGGTATTAAATTTTGAATCGTACCGCTGTTAATCGAAAAGATATGGAGATATTTTCGAATACTGTTACATCGACAATTTTACTTTTATTTTTTAAATATGCTCCACGTTCCTTTCACATATGGATTTAGTTTTCAACTGTATCTTTAGTTTTCAATTTTATATTGATTTAACATGTTTTTTAAAGATTAATTAATTAATTAATTATTAAAAAATAAAAATTAATTTATTAATTAATTTATTTTAATTTTAAGAGTAAAATCAAAATAAAGTTGGCAAAATGTATTTTTTATTAATTTAAATTAATCTATTTTTTAATTAAGTTTGTTTGTTTATAAACATATGATTTTCTAATGATTTAAAATTTATGTTTTTCCCCTTAAATTTTTTATACATATTTTTATTTTTTCATATTATCATTTTTTAATGTATTTAGAAAATGATTTGTTTATAGTTTTATACGTCATAAGTTTATAGTTTATTATTATCTAAATGATTTATTTATAGTTTAATATATCATAAGTTTATAATTTATTATTATTAATTTGGATTAGGATAGATTTAGTGTGTATTTATTTTGTCTAAATTTTAATTAGAGGGTTATTATAATTTTGGGGTTAACATATGTTTATGTTTTGTTTATAAAGATAAATATATTTAATTTTATATCTTATTAAAACCAATTTTTTTTTCATATTTTTTAAATGTAATTTCAAAGATATATATATATTTGTAATGGGTGATTGTTGTTGAGGTGTAGAATGATGTTTTTGCAATGAATTGGAGAACATTCATTTAATTTTGATGAATCCATGGAGTGTATTAATGTTTCATGTCTAAGTACCTAAGAATAAATGACTTGAAAAGATACAATGCTCAATTTTGGTTTAAGCAAATTGATGCTCTTAATAAAATTATATATCAAAAGTTCAATGAACTTAAATTGATATCGATGTTTCACTTTGGCATGGGTAAATAGTCCTCTAGAGATAATGGTGTAATCATACTCAATGATCAATGTATACGAGAGATGAAACAACTCAAAAAAGACATAAATGTTTCACTTTCGTATGAGCACGTCAATGTTCCACAGAGCCAAATGTTTCACTTAGGTATGAGCACATTAATGCTCCACTTTGATTTAAGCACATTGTTGTTCCACTTTGGTCTCGGTGCACCATGCTCATAATATGATGATGCATTGGTGCTCTATAACCGATGCATATCCTTAGTTATACTTGATGAGGGAAATGTAGTGAAACCAAATTTTATAGGGTGGGATTCAATCTATGTTGATGAAGAAGTCATTGAGGAGTAAGAAAAAGGTGAGGAGAGCCACAACAGTCGTGTAGGTGATCATGAGATTCGACACTCCACAAAACACGAACATGACAAAGGAATTGACAACCCATATGGTGGCAAGAAGGAAGAAGAAAAATCATGACGATGCACCTGTGAGCGAATGACCTAGAACATGGTTGCAACAAATGTCATGGCCATGATTATGAGCTACGAAATAAAGATGAGGGTGTGGGCTAAGACATAAGAGGATCTCTTGTAGGCATTGTAGGGAAATTTGTAATATCCTCAAATTTTAGAATATTAAATTCTAAGTGAACTTTGAAATAAATTTTCGTTTTTGGAAAATTCGGATTTGGAAATTATTTGTCATTTATGGAAAATCCGAATTCGAAATTTTGATTGTTGTAATTAATTATTGATGACTGTTGGGCAAAGATTTGACTTGCCCAACTGTCCTCTTTTATTTGACACGTGTTTAAAACAAACTTTTAATAAATTAAACGTTAGAAGACAAATGGAACAACGAGGTTAAAAATAGTTGGCCATGACTCCATGAGTGGGGAATAGGTTTGAGTTACCTCAAGGCTATTTTTTACAAGTGGTAGATGTGGAATTTGACCACTAGCAGCCCTTAAAAATCAAGGATTTGCAAAGCTGTGAATTTCCCAAAGGAGGGAAGGAAAGACCTAGGCACAAGGATGCATATTTAACAACATATGGAGGAGGCAGGGCGTTGCTTAGTATGTTGGAAAAAAGAAACTATTTGTTGTTATGAGCACTGTTAGTGTGAGGCAAAGGATTTTCTGATCTGTGGATGGCTACTATAGCTAAGGAGGATCATTTAGTTTTCCCTTATTGACTCGTGTTCAGGCTAGGGGGTGAGCAAGACAAGTGAACTTGATTGTTTTGTTCTATGGTTGGGTGGAACATGGTTGTTCCATTTGTATTCCAACATCAGGTTTCAGATATGTATCTTGGCTTGCATTCCTTGTCAATGTTATGTTTATAATTATTATTTGTTAGGAATATGATGTATGTGTGTACATAAGTAAAATCAATTCTTAAGGGACTGTATGATCATGTTTTACTATGTCTTATCATAGTTAAATGATACTGAATATATATCGTTTATTTGAAATGTGATGGTGGTATATATATATATATATATATATATATATATATATATATATATATATATATATATATATATATATATATATATATATATATTGAATTGCTATTCAAATCTGTACAAACACCGCAGAGAATAGATAGAAAGAATAATAGTTCGAATACATTCTTTATTACTACAGAAATATAGTGATGAATTCAAAGTATCTTGCAAAAGAAACCATTTTATTCAATCGATCATTGTTCAAAATATTACAGTTGGAGTACCATAGACCAAAACTCCACAACCTCTTATATTGTAAACAGAGCTCTAAAAAGTATACACAGAATCTATATATAACCAAAATTAATGCGCACAAGGACATGGAGCTCGAATACCTTTCGAGTAAGATGTTTCCTTCATCTGATTACACTCACTTGGGCAGCCTGCAAAGAAAGTAAAATGGGGGTTTAGTAAACTAGGCTAGCATTTTAATTATATGGAGATCAAATAATAAGAATAATTCAAGGACAATACTTAGCTTGAGTCCCGACGAAGAACTAAATCGCCTTTTGTTCCTTGTGCGACAATCTGTCCACAATCCAAGAGTAGGAGGAGTGGACCGAAAATCGACTGATGGGTACCCTCGCAAAACAGAAAAGGGCACATCATTAATTTCATATATCCATGCATAGAACTTCACTTATAAAATCGAGAAAGCGACAATAAACATTTGGCATCGAGATAGACTGTGCATAGATTAATCAAACATGAAGCACATATTAATAATTCTCCAAACCCTATGTAGAGGACCAAATAAACATGAGGAGTCGATTGTGGAAAAGTCAGCGTTTAAACATAGACTACCTTTTATTCCTTGAAATCACATAATGAAATTTTCCGATTTGGGATAATGATCATGGCAAGGAAGTATTAAATTTATAAGCATTCATATAGGCTCACAAGATGTGACCCGAAGTATAATCACAACAGATGGGTTATTAAAATTAAATAGCGTTACAGAAAGGTAAATTATGCAAGTTGAGTGCATAGAAATTTACAGTAAGAAACCAATACTTAGGTTAAAGCCTCACTATGAAAAACGGTTCGAACCCTACATTTTCGTTTCGCATACACTTAGAAGATGAGGTGGTGTATGGTTTTATGCTTAGGTATGGCAGTTAACAAACAAGGATACTCTCTCCTCTATTAGTACAGAGTGGTCGACTCGGGAAAAACCCTTTTCATAAACGATTTAATTCTATAATTGTATTTAGACAAAATATTAAATGAAGGGTGATGTCGAGGTGGTCGCGGGTTAAACCACGATTCTTCTCGGCAGAGGAAATATTTTTACAATTAGAGGATACAAACAAATTGTCGTTTCAAAACGAATGAAACCCTCTTAATGTTGTTATATTTACACAGAATGTAAATTAAGAGATTTCCCACAGAGTGTTAATATTGCTATATAGTTACCCATAATGTAAATTATGAAATTGCCCATAGAGGGTTAATATTGCTACATATATATACAGAGTGCAAATTACGAAATTTCCTATGGAATCTTAACAGCATACAAGTCTGAATATTAGCAAACAACGTAGAAAGTCTCGGGGCAGCCAACCGAGAGGAACCCTCCAATCCCGAAACCATAAACACAGTGGAATCCCAGGAGGAAAACGCATGTGGAGGCGTACTGCCATACATTGCCAACCCTCAAACAGAGAAAATAAGTCTATACATTGAACCTCTCGTTTATCTACTTTGAACCTCTCAATTATTTTACATCGCACCAGACATAGAAGACATTATGGAATATGTCTCACAGAAAGCATACGAGACAGAACGTTACTCACCTTGTGCATAGAGGACCCGTATGTGCATGCCTCCTTCCATCGCTCACCAGGTCCGAGCTTACAAATTCATCAGCCATACACAGCGCAAAGGCAAATTTTCATATACATCGCAGAGGCAAATTTTCACATACAACGCAGAGGAAAATTCTTGTTACAGGACTAAAGGGGCAACTACGGAGAACAACTTGCTACCTCGAGGTCCTCGCTAGAGGAGTAAACGCAGTTGGTACGCACCCTTACCTCTGCCATGTGAAATCGAGGAGATGGTGAGCCTGCATTTGGCATGTTTTCCTAAGTGTCAACCTTGAAGGTATGGGACAGGCTTCACTCGACTTATCATCTATCATAAATAGTTTTCGAACCACTTAATTGTCGAGTTATGTTAATAGTTGAACCCAAGAACGAAAGGACTATGTTAATAGTCGGGTAGGGATTACCAATGTTAGGTATAGGTTTATGTTTGCGGCACTATGACAAAACAATATGTTATGCATAGGTACCTTCTCATTGCACTATGATAAACAATACATTGTTATGGTATCCATATGATAAACGATATATGTTGTTATGGATGGTGTTATTATTATGGTATCCATATGATAGTCTATGCAATAAACGATATATATTGTTATGAATAGTGTTATTGCTATGGTATCCATATGATAGTCTATATGAAAAACGATATATATTGTCATGGATAGTGTTATTGTTAGGGATAATCTATATGATAGTCTATAGTCTATAATTTATATTGTTTATTGGAGCTAGGAGAATTATGTAGAAGTGAAAAATATGTGATTAATGATAGTCTATTACAGGATGTAATATGGATAACATGTCTTGACATAGACATGGTGGTTATTCTAAGGGCTATGACAGTCCTGGTCGCAATTTTCTTCAATACAAATAAGTATATGATTCTAATCCAATAATGACGGTAAATATGTTATGCATACAATCAAGATATATTTAATGGATTATCTCTATGTCGCAATCAATGTTGGAGAGTCAAGGAACTTTAATGTCCCCAAACCAAAAAAAAATATTTGGGAAATTTGCGGTGCATTACAAGATTCATGTATGAAGATGTAATTCTCCTAGATATCCAAAATAGCACTCGCAAAGAAGTCAATAAGGAGGATGATGTGGCAAGAGGAGACATGTACAAATGTATAAAAATGGTTTCCAAAACTGAAGGTATTGGACGACCAATTTCAAATAAAATCTTTCCCTAAGATATTCCTTTGGCATAAACATTTTCGAGTAAGAATCAATCATAGGATAAGAGAGGAATTTTCCTATCGAGTAGAAGCTACAACCACTTTAGTTTTGAAATCCTAAGCTTCGATTGGTTTGGTATGGACAATATTTCTTGGGGGGGGCACGTTGGCCCCTCCAGAGGATGATTCCCTAGAATTTTAGGCTATGGTGGTTACTTCTGTCTAGAGTTAGAAGTCCTAGCCAACAAAATTTGTGAAGAAAGTAGATGAAATTATGAAATTCTTGTTTCCTCCATCTATATCAAGCAACAAATACCTAGCCCTAGTTGATCATGGTATGATGAGTCAATTTACTTGTATATGGCCATCCCCAAAAACTGTGGCAACTTGGATGGAAAGAAAATTGGAACACCCTCATCAAGGGCTCTATGAATCAAATTTTCTGAGACCGAGGATTTTTTTCTTTTCTTTTTTTGTACAAAGAAGACCGAGATCGGATCCTTTGAAGTGGTCCATACTTCTTAGGGGCTTGAGGTATGTATCTCAACAAATGGATTCCCAACTTCAGCCTTGAAAATGATGTTCCTTCTGTTGTTCTGATCTGGGTTCACTTTCCTCTTCTTCCTCTCCATTTTTTGAGTGATGATGCTCTATAAACTATTGGGATGTATATTGGGAAATACATTGACTGAGTTGAACCCAAAGTTAATATATTTTCCTTTGCTTGAATTTGTGTGGAGGTAGACTTTGAGAAGGGGATCTCAGATGTCATTCTAATCTCTTTGGATAACTGGTAGCATGTGCAGCAACTAGACTATGAGAATCTCCCCTTTAAGTGTAAGGTTTTCCATGAATATGGCCATTTTGCAAAGAACTACAAGGAAGTGGAAGCCCTAAACTCTTTGGGCATGAATAAGGAAGAGAAATGGCAAGAGGTCGCATGGATTTTTGGGCCACATAATGCAAAAAATATGTCATCTAGAGGTGCCTAGATTGGATCCAAAACCCCTTCTTCAATTTTACCTTTGAATAGTTCAAAACCTTCTTACTCTACTCGACCGGTTAATGGAGCAACAATTTCCCCCTCGCACAATCGTGGGAACAATGGAGTGGTGAGCCAATCTGAGGGTTTCTCTTCTTAAAATAGTTTTGAAGTGTATTTTGTCGAATATCATAATCGCATCGAAGAAGAGATGGGCATCACATTGGGTGCCATGGAAATCCAGGTGGAGCTTCCTTTAGTCTAACCCTCAATAGACTCTCAGCCTACAATTGGCATCATTAAGAACCGTGAAAATAAACACGTCCTTTTTTAAATGCCAGTGATCAAAAGGGTTTTATTTATCGGAGTGGAATATGGGGGTGATTTCAAGGATGAAAATATCAACTTCTCAGAATATCGGTGCCTTTCACAAAGGAAAAGTGCTAGAGATGAGGAAATGGATGATAGGGTGTCTCAGGAAATTGTGCCTAGGTGCTCTGGCATAAAATCATCCAAAATAGTTCGGGAGAAGCAGGCCAATAAAGACATTCTACTTATCTCATTAAACCAATCCAAGAATGATAGGGGGGTCTAAATCCTCAAAGAATCCTAGAGGAAATATATCCAATAAGGGATGTTCCCAATCAAACCCCTCTAAATTATGAAGTTGGTCTCCTAGAATTATAGTGGGTTGGGAAGTGACCCTAAGATAATGATTGTTAGAGATCTTTTTCGAGCAGAAAAAACCCTAAATACTCCTCATATAGGAGACCAAAATGAGTGCAGTTGGAATAGTAAAACTTGGGGAAAAGGCACTAGAGTTCAAATGCAACCATTGTTGTAGATTCGATTGGTGGTCTAGGGGGCTTTGCACAATCTCGAAAAAATATGAGGTAATTATAAAATTTAGTTATTCAACTTGACACTGGATATTAACTAAATTCAAGTTGAGAAAATACAATGAAATTTTGCAGTAATTAATGTATATATGTCGAGAAGCTCACTAGATAAATATTCTTGTTGGAGGACTTTGCAAATTCTTACAGGAACTGAACTTACTACAGACTGCATTCTTGTTGGGGATTTTAGCATAGTCCAAAACAATTCAAAGAAACGAGGAGGAATTTTTGGTTTGGACCCATTTTGTTTGAAAATGAAGGAAATAATGGTTGATTGAGATCTGCTAGATATCATCCTGCAAAGGGGAAGACATACCTTGTCTAATATGTGCATGGGGCTAGGTCACATTGCTGCCATACTCAACCAATTTTTGATACACAATAGTTTTTAAAATGCTAATTCCTCAACAAAATCCTACATTCTTCCTTCCCTTACCTCTGACCATAAAACTATCTCTCTGCTCATTTTCCCCATACCAAAATATGGACCTCTCCCATTTTGTTTTAACCCCTTATGGCTCAACCACCCTGAAGTCTTATCCTTGGTGGAAAATGATTGGAAAACTTAAGTCCCTAGTACACATGTTTTTATATTGGAGTCGAAACTCATTTTGGTCAAAATGGCCCTTAATAATTGGGCCAAGACTTTATTTATTCCCCCCCACAAGGAGAAAGAAGAGTTGAAATTAAACAAGGATACTTTTCAAAGGAAATCGAAAATAGAGACATAACTTCTTATAAGCAAAGGGAGGAAATAGACTTGCAACTACAATACCAATGAGCTATCAAGTGGGAAGCGGAATAATGGAGATT
Source organism: Picea engelmannii (assembly GCA_009831015.1). Lineage (NCBI taxonomy): Eukaryota > Viridiplantae > Streptophyta > Pinopsida > Pinales > Pinaceae > Picea > Picea engelmannii. Next base: position 177,660 of record ML783723.1, read on the forward strand.
AAAGTAACAGAGTTTGTGGATTTAGGCTAGGGATGGAAATACCAAGTTTTTCCATAACCAAGCTAAATCTAGGCTCTCCAAGAATAATGTGACCAACATTCAACAAGAAGATGGTACTCATATTTCTGAATTTGTTGATATAAAAATGGTTTCCAAAAGTCACTTTTTTATCTATTTTCTCAAAAGCATGAGGCATATCCCTCAAGTGTGCTTGAAATGATTGAAAGTGTTCCTTCTCTTGTAACTATTGAAAAAAAATTGGCCCTCACTCTTCCCATATTGGAAGCTAAAATATTTTCCGCCATTTAGAGTCTGGGGTAGGAAAAGGCTTCAGGTCTATATGGTTTCTCTATATCCTTTTATAGGCAATTTTGGGGATTGATAAAATATGATTTAAAGCGCATGATGTAATATTCTAAATAATACTTAAGTCTTGGCGGGAATACCATTTCCTCATTTCTTTCTCTCATCCCCAAAGAAGCCAATTCCACCTCCTTTAACAAATCTGACCCATCTCTTTGTTCAACTTGTCTTACAAAATTTTCACAAAAATTATAGCCTCCCAATTAAAAAGTATCCTCCCTAAGATCATTTCACCTAATAATTGTGGTTTCATGAAGGATCGAAAATTTTTGGACAACATTGTGTTGGTACAAGAAGCCATTCAGTCAAGGTTCAAGGAAAAAGGGAAAGGTATGGTTATTAAATTATACATGGCTAACACTTTTGATAGAGTTAGGAATTCTTTTATTTCCCAGGTTCTTTAAAAATTTGGGTCCAACTCTCAGTTTATAAAGTTACTTTTGGCATGTATAACCTTGGATAGCTCATTTAGTGAATGGAAGGACTATAGAGTTTTTCTAGATTAGCAGAAGGCTTCAACATGATTTCCCTCTCTCACCTCTCCTTTTTATTATTATGGTTGAAGCATTAGGCAGAAAATTGGAGCAAGAAAGATTGATGGGGAACCTCCTTGGTCTCCCAATTTCCCGAGGTGTTAAAAATATTAACCACTCACAATTCACAAATGATATTATGTTGCTAGGAGGCACTTCATCGATTATTGCCACTCGGTTTAAAGACGTTTTGGACACTTTTTTGGATGCCTCGGGTGGAGATGTTAACAATCGAATGTGCCAAATTATGGGTTGGAATGTTCCTTCATAGAAAATGGGTGCAATATCAAGAATCTTCCAATTCCCAATTGCTGAAAAATGGGCCTCGTTTTTCTATCTTGGCATCCCAATTTCATTGAAGAGCTCCATATCCCATGAATTACTACCTATCATGGAAAAAATAAACGGGGAGTTTGAACATTGGGGTACTCAATGGTTGCATCCAACTAGGGGAATCATATTAATTAAATATGTACTATTAACACTTTCCTCTCCACCATTGCTTTGCATTATTCACACCTAAAGGAACCACAAACCATATCTCTAAAAGGTTAAGGGAATTCTTGTGGAAAGGAGGGAAAAAGAATTTTTAAAAACTTCATCTAGTTAACTCAAACTAAGTTATTTTCCCCAAGATTAGAGGCGGTATGGGCATTAGGAATCCAGAGGTAATGGATAAGACCATGAGTGATAAACCTCTTTGGTGATTGATAATAGGTTATCCCACCTAGTGGAAAAAGGATTTGCACGATAAGTATTTTACATGGAAAATACAACAATGTATTGAGTCCCAGCCTACAGTCCTTCAAGGATCTCCCATATATAAACTTTTTCTTTCTATAAAAGACAAATTCTGAAAAAAAATTCTCATGGACCCCAAGAAACAGATGACAGATTTGAATATGGGAGGACAACATTCTTGGTATGGTGCACCTTGTATTGAGGTTGGATTTGGGTCCCCTGTGAGTTTGGATGGATAATAACAAGATTTCTTCTTTGTTTGATATATCAGAGTGGGAGTTGTCCTCAAAAAATTGGAAAATATGGAAACTCCTCACTCTTCCAAAGGTCCAAAAGTTGTCACTCCTGCTCTCCTTGTACAAAGGTCTAGAAGATTCATTTGGTTCAACACATGCACTGATTTTTTTATTCTTTGGTGGAAGCAATATCGTGGCAGTTTCAAGCAAAAAAACAATATGAAGTGTATTTGGATGGCTCTCCCTAAATACATTTGTTGGGGGATATGGATTGCTCGAAATAAGGCTATATTTCAAGAAGAAAAGAAGAACCCTAAGAGAATGATGAATAAGGTTATATCCTTGATGTGTGAACACATGGGATTCATGTTAAAACAATAGACCCAAATTTTGGATTTAGTTGAACAAAGATGGATAAGTAAGTTCCAACTCGCAAGCATATAGTCCACTATTAAAGCTCGAGAATCTCATCCTCCTATGTGGGTGACAAGGTATTCCAATCAATAATTTCAAGATGAGCTCACTCAACAACAATTGCATTATCTATTCTTTGATGGGGCTTCTCGAAAACACCTAGGGGTGAGAGGAGTGAGGGGGTGGGGGGAGGGGAGGGATAATTAGATTTGGAGGAAATAAAGTAGCACATTTTGATTGGGGACTTGGCTAGAATTCAAATAACATTGCAAAGGCATGTGCCTTGTGGCATGGAATTCAAATTGCAAAATAAAAAGGTCTTCGGCAAGTAGTCATTCTTGGTGACTCCATGCTCATTGTCAAGGCCATACTTAAGCATACTAGCATCAATAACAATCTTTTTAAAGGGATAATCTCTTGCATATTAATTCTCCATGAATTCTCCTTTACTGCTTTTCTCTTTTGGGTTTTTTCTTCCCTGCGCCCATTGCTAGTTGATAATTTCATGTTTGCGGGGGTCCTCAGAATTAATGAAAATGGATTTATGGAAATTGACAATTGGAGCTTCAAGGTTAAAATTATGAATGGAAAATTTTGTTCTTATTAGCATCTATTTTGTTATCTATGTTGCATTTCTTTTACTTTTTTGAGTAGAAAGAATTACCTCCTATCATCACAATAACAAATTAGTGTTATGTAAAAATATTTAAGAAGGATCCATCATTTATTTAATTTTGATTAGTAATTTTTATAGTTAATTGGTTATAAATTTAAAAATTGGTTAAAAATATTTTTTAATATTTTTTAATAATCACATCATTTTAAAATATTGTTTATTAAATAATGTATTTATATTATTATAATAATATTTTTTATAATAATAATAATAATAATCTAACTTTAAGGTCACGACCAAGCTAGACACCAAATTGGTGTATAAGAACCCTTTGTTTGTGGGGCAAAGGACCCCCTTCAGACAACGATTTGACTGCTAAAGTATACAGTGGTGTACATACCCTACCCCCCTCTTGATTTGGATCTGTGACCTTTAATATATAATATTTTAATAATAAAAAATCCATGGAAAAAAAAAAACTTAATTTTATTCATCCGAAGAGACAAAATTACATTATGTAGGTGCTTTGAGAGCGCATCTCTTGGGAGAGACAAAGAATCCAGGGAAAAATAGTCGGCATATCATAAAACTAAGTCTAATAAAAGGGTGTTATGTTCAGAAAGAGAAGAGAAAAAGAGACAACAACATAATAAGTATAGTCTTGAGGAGTCCAAAAGAAGGTCCATTAAAGACGAAGAAAAAGATGGAAATATAAACGTCGATAGTAGAGTCGTTTATGTGATAGTCTAGGAGATATCAACAAATAGTCAAAACAATATATACAAAATCTAGAAGAAAGCAGAATGTTGATGCCATGATCCATTAATTATAGAGTGAATGCGGGATCGTTGATAAAGGGGTGCTGATAGTACTCAAAAGACTTATCCCCAATGGATTCAGAGACATGCCTTTGACCAAAAAAGAGATACATCCCTGCTTTTGAAAGAGCATCTGCTACAAATTTTTGAATTCTGTATACATGATTTAGAACAACAAAATTAAAAGTAGCCATAAACTTAAAGATCTCCTCCAAAATAGGCATGAGAAGAATATTATGACAAATTTGAACTTTACTAGTCCAATTGATGATATTCATAGAATCTCCAAAAAATTGATTGGATTGAACTTCCTTCTCCCCGGAGAATTGAAAAAGAAGCTTTAAGGCCATAAACTCGGCACAATTATTGGTCCATTGACATAGGCCCATTTTGATTTTGAAGAAATGGTTATCGGAGAGATACAACACTGCACCACCCCCACAGGATTGATTATCATTCTGAGATTTATCAATGGATTCAGATTTGTAAACAAAGATAACAGGGATGTATTTTTCTTGAGGAAAATGAGATAAAATCGAGAGGCCCTAGGAAGCAATGAGATATGTAAGAGTGGGTTTATCCTTGAAAATGACAAAGTTACGAGCCAACCAAATGCCCCAAAAAACAATTAAAGGTAAAGATTTAATTTTCTTTTGGACAGACACCTGAAGCAAGTCCTTCCAAGCCTATTCCAAAGAAGGGCCCTCCCAAACACATACTAAATTTAGAAGGGTCGAGGCTTCTTACCAAACTCTCAGAGTAAAAGGGCAGGATATAAGAAGATGAAAATAGATTCGTTGTCTTCTTTACATAGGGGGCACCAGCCTGGCCCAACACACTTCCTCTTCCACATGTTATTCGAGGTAGGGACCTTATTATTTATAGAAGACCACRAAAATGTTGGCCTTCTAAGGGAATATTAGCTTCCATAACCCACTCCACTACCAACATGGTTCCCTATGAAGAATTGATACATTAAGAGCAATATAACCCAGTTTGGGTGTGTAAAACCCATGCAGAGCCTTTTTCCACACCACTTCGCCCTCTTTGTCAATCAGCCTAATATGACCAACCCTAATAGCACACATAAAATTATCCCAAAGAATGTCAAGATTGTCTTGTAGTCCCAACAGAGCTCCTCCACCCTTGATGCCACAAGGAATTTGTTACCAGATCCAAGGCTTGATGAAGAAATAAAATATCATGTTGATGAAGCCAAGCTAAAATATTGTCTCGCAAAATATGTTAATATATTTTAATAAATTATATATATAATTAATTAATTATAAATTTATATATTATATTATTACTTATTCTTTTATTATGCCATAGGCATATATTAGGGACAGGTTTTGTACAAAACCTGTCAACAAGAAAAACTTGTCAACCAAAACCTCTCAACCAGGAAAACCACCTTATCACTCCAGTTGTTGGCCAAGCAAAACTTGTCAACCAAAACCTCTCAACTAGGAAAACAACCTTATCACTCAAACTGTTGGCCAAGCAAAACTTGTCAACCAAAACCTCTCAACTAGGAAAACCACCTTATCACTCCAGTCGTTGGCCAAGCAAAACTTTTCAACCAAAACGTCTCAACCATGAAAACCACCTTATCACACCTTATCGCTCAAGCTATCATGCATTTAATTTCTTCACTTATTTTCTTTTAATACTTCAGTGACATATTCCACACAAAAAATCATAATGGACGTATTTATTATTGATGTGTGCTTTTAATACTTGGGTGACATTTTCCACGCACAGTGGTGGTGGTAGTTGAGTACACACAATCTATTCATAGATTTTAAACATCTGTTTTAATACTACTGCTTCATTAAACATATAAAATCATATCAACTAATGTACGAATGGCTCTATACATCAAGTTCCATGCAATAAGCCTTGTAAGAGTGGTTAAAAATCAACTTGAATTCACAAAAAGGACAATATTCAGAGACACATGCTGCAAGGTGCAGATGTCATGAGTGAACTAAAAAAAAATGCTTTGCGATTTGAGGAGAAGATTTACATAGTTGCTATGAATCTGGTGTGTTACTCAATTGTTCTGACAATTTTCTTCTGAGGATAGTAGATTTGATCAATTTTTGTTATCTTACCTATAGCAGTTATGGTATAATGAGTAGTGATTTGGGATTCTTGTTTGGTTAGAGTAGTACGCCTAGTTGGATTAATGTTGAGATCAAAATTTTTTATGTTCCAGTTTTGCATTAAGTCTATCAGACTTTTGTACCTTGAAAATATGCATCAAGTTCCATAGCTCATGAATTCTGGTGCTCCAAGAGTTCTCTTTGATAACATATGCATAATATTGTTTGTTTCAGCCTCTGATACCAACAACAACGTGGCCATCTATAGTATGATTCCAAAAAATTCCTTCAAACTCATGCACTACTCTCCCTATATTTTCGCCAATGTCCTCATGTTCATGAACTGGATCCTCAAATTCAACATTATTCTTCTTGTTCTTCTATGCCCTTTCCTTTTTAGTCAATCCCACATATTTTCTTTCATCCCTGTGCCCAAACCCAAACCCCCTCAAATATGCCTTGCTGCCAGCAAAAATCACAGTGGGAAATCCTTCCCTATCCTTAACAAATTTATACTCAAATTCATCTCTTCCCTAACTAAATTTTTCAGGAATACCTTTAAGAAATTTGGCCCCAGTGGACGACTTGCTGCTCAGATCTTCACCATACTCACCCACAGTGTTGAAACGGAATCCCACCATGCCTGCTTCTGTAACACCCTCCTTGACGGCCTCGATTAGCTGGAGCAAATGCATATTGCATGTATTCCCCTCATACAAAACAAAAGATATACCCACTTGGGGTTTGCTCATGTCTTCCTCGGACAACCCCACAACATAGAGGACAGACTGTGATCCTCCTTGCAACTTGGGTTGGGTGACTCTGTTGTTGTATTTGTTTAGCTTGTGAATCACACCTGCGTCCTCCACAGTGGTTGGAGGCGCCTCCAGCTGAGCAACAGATGAAGAGTAAGAAGAAGCAACACAGATGAAACTTCGTTGGCAGTTCCATGTAGTTCTATTAGGACTGGGACTCGGTCTGGCGAGGCATATATCTCGTTGGCCATAATAATGCAGAGGGGATATCTCAAATCAACTAGGCTTCCAATGGAGGATGTATGCATGACTCTTTTATCTGTTGAAAGATTTGAGAAGTTTGAAGGTAAGTTGAAATCGATCAGAGATGGGAGAGAGTGAAATGTAACGAGTTTTTTTTTTCCGAGATTGAATGGGTTTAGGCCGCCAACAATTTTCCGAGATTGAATGGGTTTAGGCCACCAACAAAATTAGTGAAGGCTTATAGTAGGGATAACTAAGTATTCATCTTTCTTTTGTCTCAGAAAATTGACCCTCTTGGATATAGTCAGAAGGGACAATCCTGGATAGAGCTTTATTTCCTAGCCACTTCAAAAGGCAACTTGCACATGCCCTTTCAATGAGGGACATAACATCTATGATTTTAGGACAGACATCAGGTGACCTAATTGCCAATTCACTACTATTTATTATTTTCTTTACTGACACACAATACTTGAAGAAAATATGTAAGAAATATGACCTTTATGGTTAATATATAGTATATATCATCACCTTTATGGTCAATATGGAGTTTTCTCAGCCTCTTATAAGCATATTGCATGATGTATCAAGGATCTGCACATATAAATTCCCTAATAAAGAGATCACTATGATAGATAAGAATCAGAAGATTAAGTGTGCTTCATCATCGGTAAGATACGAACAATGTCTATTAATGTAAAATGAGACTATCTCTGTCACTCAAAATATACGACTTAATTGTCAATTAAAGGGGTTCCAATGGATATATGTTGCTTAAAATTTAAAACTGAGTAGCATTACATGGCATTTGTGAGATCCTCTTCTGTAATGTCCCCCACCTCTTGAAGAAGAGATCTGGAAGACGTAGTGGTCTAGTTGTCCCCACTAGGCCATAGTCTCACACTGAGGGGAAAGGTCAACTAGACTAAAAGTTATATTTTTAAGTTGACTTGAGAAAGAAATACATTAAAAGGAGTAAAAGATAACTCAACAGAAGAATAGAAGTTAACCCTGGGAGTTAGCCCAACTCAATAGAGAATTAGAAGGAAAAGTATAAGTAAGAGGTTGGGACACACCTATTATTCATTCTGGTTTTGGCTTAGTGTTTGCTATTGCTCTTGAGCATTCAGTTTGGGGGTTTTTCTGTACAAACCTTTGTGAGAAACTCAGTGGTGAAATATCCACTCACCTTGTTCCACAACTTAGTCTCGGGGATGAAAGACTCCACCACACCATTCTATTCTTAGTCCATCTCCATCCAGTGCTTCAGAAGTTAGCAGGCCATACTGTTATTGTGATTCCAACAAGGGCGCACCATCATCTAGAGGGAGGTTCGATCCAACTTATCTAGAGGGCCTGGGGCCATTCCAACACTTGGGTTTTGTTTGTAGGGGCAAGACCATTAGTTTGAGGGATTTTCTAGAGGGTTATCATCATCAGATATTTATCTGCAGTTTGGGATGTATGGGAGGCTAAGGGGGCGTCCTGTGATTCAGTAAAACTCAGATCTAGATGGCTACACTTAGAATCTGAGTCTGGAACTTCTCCTACGGGGTTCCCATAGCCTGATCTACATTCCTGGGGAGTTCAGGGCATTTGGAGGCTTTCCTTGTCAGGGCCGAATCACCTAGGGTTTTCAGGCATCAAGGAGGGCACAAATTCAACAGAAGGTGCAGAAATTGGAGGAGTTTGCCTTGGACGTTCAACTTGAGTTTTTAGGAGGGGAATCCCATCATCCCGATCTATCACCTGGCCAAGTTTGGACTCATTTGGAGTCTTCCTTCAGTGGGATCGATTTATTGAGGGTTTCAGTCCTCTATGGGAGCGTGCCACTCTTCAGCTGGAGGGTTTGATAGTTTGTAGTGATGTACATTTCTTATCCATCCTTCAGAGGCTTATTTTGTATTAGCAGGGCTTTTTGTAGCATCTCATATCTATTGTCTTCCAAGCCATCTGATGATTATTCCAGATCGACTATCTATTGTATTGGTTCCATATTGCTCATAATAAAAGGCCAGATCTTGCTTGTGCTTTTATATCTTGAATGTAATATGATCTTCATGTGTTGAATGAATCTTGTATGAATGCACTGAATAAATGGATAACTCAATAAACACCTGCACAACAAAAAACCAGTGGTAGTTAGTGATCCAAGTGAAAAATTTGGCTTGGGATCATTACAGTGGTATCAGAGCTTCAATCCTCCAACCCTGTGGAAGGATCGGCGCATGTAGAGGTACAGTGGTATTTTCATGGGTCGAAGGAAGAAACCAAGCAGTGAGACAGAGGTCGAAATGGAAGGGTTAGGGGATGACCATGAGCCTCTAGGCTTGGCTCTCATAGCAGCAGATTTTGACAAGTTTCAGCAATCCGTCAACTGCATGGAAAGAACATTGGTCCAACACTTGGGCGAGTACCATGAAACCAGCAGAAGGGGACAGGTCGAACTCTCTGAAACTTTGAAGAGGGTTGACGAGAACCTGCAGATAATGAACAAGAATCAATCCAAGTTAAATGAACTTCTGATGCAAGTGACCCATCAAGGGAAGAACCCTGATGCATATGGGAATAAGGAGGTTCGTGGATCCAGTGGAGGCCATGAGGAGATCAGATATAATCCGGAGAAAGCACCCAGATCCGAAGGAAGTCTGGAAGGAGACACGACCCAGGGTCAGATGGGTAGCAGGGTCAATCAGAGGTGATACATGCCTACATTCATAGATGAACAACTTGGCTAACATTCAGGCAGTAGAGATAACCCTAGAACTTACATGCCCACATTCACATATGAGCAAGGGCAACAGGAACAGGTTGAAGACTTTGTGGAACAGCTGGCAAGGAGCACCAAGGAGTACTACAGTTTGGATATGAGGGTTCAAAGACAGATGTCCCTAGATCAGTATTTCCAACTCAGGTTCATAAACCAACCTAGGACGAACCACAGGGGCAGTTTTGAGTTTGAACACAGAGCAGGGAAGATAGAGATTCCATACTTTGACGGTATGGCCAAGATGATAGCACAGTCTTGGGTACAAAAGCTAGATACCTACTTACATATCAACCCCATGAGGGAGATGGAGGCCATCAAGTTTTCCACTGGGTACTTGGATGGCAAGGCTCATGACTGGTGGTATCACGGAATCACCACACTCGGCCACAATCAGATTGTGTCCTATACCAAATTCACTCTGAGGCTCATTGATAGATTTGATCAAGGAGATCCTGAGCTGCATTTCTAGGAGCTCACCCAACTCAAGCAAACAGGTACGACTGAAGTATATATTGATGAATTTCAGAGGTTGGCAGTTATGGTACAAGATATGTCCCCGACCAAGCTCATGATGTTTTTCACAGAAGGGTTGATGGAGCCCTTAAAAGGTTGGGTAAAGGCCTTCAAACCCAACAACCTACAGGAGGCCATTTGGAAGACGAGGGACTTGGGTCCAGCTGCTAAGATTAAATTCACACCCAAAACACCTCTTAACAGTGGGGGAAGAGACCAAAGACCGCCAGTGAATCAAGGAGGATGGGACCCTAAAGGTTTTGACAGGGGCTGTGGCAGGATAGATGATAACACCAGGAGGGAATTGAGGAGGAAGAAACTCTGCTTCACTTGCAAGGAACTGTGGAATCCATCACATAAGTGCATGGGACATGGCTAGGTACACTTTATAGAGGTGACCTCAGACAATGAAGAGGAGGAAGAGTATGGTCAGATACATAACATTGAGGCCGAAACTTCAGAGACAACAGAAGAGGAGGTTCCATAACTAGATAATGTGGCTAGAGAGAAGGCCACCTTGGCATCTATCAGTGGGGTACCCAAATTCAACACCTTCAAGATGAGAGGGGTCTTGCAAAGACAGAGAGTTTCAGTTCTGATTGATGGAGGAGCTTCCCACAATTTCATTGATGCAACACTACTGAAGAGGAGGCACATACCTACAATAGAGTTTGAAGGATTCAAAGTGGAGGTAGCAGGTGGTAGTACTATGCCCTATGACAGATACAGCCCAGGTATGAAGCTCACCTTGGGAAGGCATGAGCTAGTACAATATATCTATGTGATGGATCTTCCAGACACCAACATCATCCTAGGGGTACAGTGGCTCAACACTTTAGGGCCTATCACCACCAATTACAAGACCATGGAAATTTCCTTTGTAGAGGAAGGAGGACAAAAGGTTTTTCTCAGAGGAATGACAAGTAACTCTGCTAGAGTGGTCACGACCAAGATGATGGAAGCCATATTCAGGAGGGAATAAATTGTGTATGCAGAAGAATGTAAGGTCTCAACACGTGTGGATGAGAAGGGAAAAGTGCACTACACCCCAGAGATTAAAAAGATTCTTGACAAGCACCATAAGGTGTTTGGACTGATTCCTCCAGGTGTGCCGCCAGACAGAGGGTTTGAGCACATCATTGAGCTAGAAGAAGGGGCTAAATCAATTATCACCACACCCTATAGGCATCCAAAGAAGTATAAAGACGAGATAGAGAAGGCCATCAAAGAGCTTCTATACATGGGACACATCAGGCCGAGCTCAAGCCTGTTTGCTTCTTCAGTAGTCTTGGTCAAGAAGAAGGATGGAATGATGAGAATGTGCATTGATTTTCGGGATTTGAATAAAAAAATGATCAAAAATAGGTACCCTATACCTAGGATTGATGAGTTACTGGATGAGTTGCATGGAGCTATCTATTTCACAAAAATTGACCTTCGTTCGGGCTACCATCAAATCAAGATGAGGGAGGAAGACATCTCGAAAACATCCTTCAGGTGTCACTACGGCCATTATGAGTTTTTGGTAATGCCCTTTGGTTTAACCAATGCCCCTGCCACATTTCAGTATTGCATGAACCATGTGTTCAACAAACAGCTGAGGAAACACTTGTTGGTATTCTTTGATGACTTGCTCATTTACAACAAGACATGGGAGGAACACCTCTGACATGTGGACCACATCCTATCAATCATGGAAGAATAGTCACTATACGCCAAGGAATCCAAGTGTGAGTTTAGGATGACACAGGTTCTCTACTTGGGACACATCATAGGGGAAAAAGGGGTACAAGTACACTAGGAGAAAATAACATCCATTAGGGAATGGCCTACTCTGAAGACACTCACAGAACTAAGGGGATTCCTGGGCCTATGCACATACTACAGGAAATTTGTCAAAGGGTTTTCTCAACTGTGCGCACCCTTGGATGACCTGACCAAAAAGGGGTCCTTCAAATGGAATGAAGAGGCCCAAGCCACGATGGAGAAAATGAAAGAGGTCATGAGCACCTGCCCAGTTCTAGCTCTTCCAGATTTCAGCATACCTTTCACCTTGGAGTGTGATGCCTTAGGAGAAGGGATAGGGGCCGTGTTTATGAAGAATAGGCACCCCCTTGCCTATGAAAGCCAGAAACTCAGGGGTCCTAAAATACTTTACATCATTTACGACAAAGAGATGTTGGCTATCATGCATGCACTAGCCAAATTCAGGCAATATTTGGTAGGAGCAAGGTTTGTGGTCAAATCAAACCATAACAGTCTTAAGTATATATTGGAGAAAAAGGATTTGAATGAAAGACAACAAAAATGGGTAAGCAAAATACAGGCCTACGAATTTGACATTGAATTCGTCAAAGGGAAGAACAATGCAGTAGCCGATGCATTATCCAGGAGGCCATCCATTTTTGCCATGTCTGGTATGTCAGTTGACTGGAAGGATCACTTAATAGTGGAATATGCAAAAGATTAGTTCATTTGTCAACTTTTGGACGGACAAATACAGGATGACAACTTCAGAGTCATGAAGGACCTCATTTATTACAAAGGCCAAATTTTCTTAGTTCCTGGATCAACTCTCAAAGCCAAGATACTACATGCATGTCATAACTCACCAGTATCAGGTCATCAAGGCATCGATAAGACGTACAGGCAGGTGAGAGAGAGGTTTTCATGGAAGGGCCTCAAGGAAGATGTGATTAAGCATGTCAAAGAGTGCACTACATGCCAAGAAAATAAGGATGAACACACACACCCTGCAAGATTGTTGTAGCCCCTGTCCATTCCAGAGCACAAGTGGGAAAGTATATCCATGGATTTCATCACCGGTTTGCCTAGAGCACAGGGGAAAGATTTCATTTTCATAGTAGTAGACAGATTGACAAAGTTTTCACACTTCTTTCCCATAGCCACAGACTTCAGCGCAACATAGGTGGCCGAATTATTTTTCAGAGAGGTGTTCAGATTACACAGCCTACCCATAACCATTATCAGTGACAGGGACAAGAGATTCATGAGTACGTTTTGGTAGGAGTTGTTCATATTAGTGGGTACGTCATTGACCCCGAGTACCATCTATCACCCTCAGACGGACGGTCATACCGAAATAGTCAACAAATGGGTGGAAGGCTACCTCATAAATTACATAGCTGGACAACAGAAAGCATGGGTTAGATGGTTTCACTTGGGAGAATATTTCTACAACACCACCCATCATGTGTCCATAGGAATGACACCATTCAAAGATTTATATAGCTATGATCCCCTTTTCTTTGTGGAGATTTCTTTTGGGGACAACAGGGCACCAATGGTGTAGGATTGGGTACAGCAGAGCCAAGACATTCTCTAGGAGTTGAAGGATCATTTACAAAGGGCACAGAACCAGCAGAAGGTCCAGGTGGACAAACAAAGAGTGGAGCACACTTTTGAGGTTGGTTACTTGGTTTATTTAAGGCTCCAACCCTACTGGCAGGCTTCAATTAAAAGAAGTTGAGCAGAAAAAATACAACAACGTTACTTTGGGCCTTACAAAATCAACAGAAAAATAGGGGTCGTGGCTTATGAGTTAGAGCTTCCACCAGGCAGCCGAATACACAATGTCTTCCATGTATCTTGCCTGAAGAAGGCTATCGGCCAACACATCCACCCCATTGAGGTACTACCTCCCATGGATGAAGAAGGGTAGCTGGTGTTGATTCCAGAAAAGATATTGGAGGTTCGAGAAAAGAAGCTCTAGACGAGAAGCATTAAGGAGTATCTGATTAGGTGGAAAGACTTTCCCATTGAGGATGCCACATGGGAGAATGAACAGATGGTACGCGAAGTAGGTTTGGAATTGCTTAAGGAAAAGAAATTTCAAGCAGGGGAGACTGTAATGTCCCCCACCTCTTGAAGAAGAGATCTAGAAGACGTAGTGGTCTAGTTGTCCCCACTAGGCCATAGTCTCACACTGAGGGAAAAGGTCAACTAGACTAAAAGCTATATTTTTAAGTTGACTTGAGAAAGAAATAGGTTAAAAGGAGTAAAAGATAACTCAACAGAAGAATAGAAGTTAACCCTAGGAGTTAACCTAACTCAACAGAGAATTAGAAGGAAAAGTATAAGTAAGAGGCTGGGGCGCACCTATTATTCATGTTGGTTTTGGTTTAGTGTTTTCTATTGCTCTTGAGCATTCAGTTTGGGGGTTTTGCTGTACAAATCCTTGTGAGCAACTTAGTGCTGAAATATCCACTCACCTTGTTCCACAACTTGGTCTCGAGGATGAAAGACTCATCCACACTATTTTATTCTTATTCCATCTCCATCCAACGCTTCATAATTTAGTAGACCATACTGTTCTTGTGATTCCAGCAAGGGTGCACCATCATCTAGAGGGAGGTTCGATTCGGCTTATCTAGAGGGCCCGGGGCCATTCCGACACTTGGGTTTTGTCTGCAGGGGAAAGACCATCAGTTTGAGGGTTTTTCTAGAGGGTTATCATCATCATATATTTATCTGTAGATTGGGACGTCTAGGAGGCTAAGGGGGCATCCTGTGATTCAGTAAAACTCAGATCTAGACGGCTACACTTAGAATCTGAGTCTGAAACTTATCCTATGGGGTTCCCATAGCCCTATCTACATTCCTGGGGAGTTTCATGGCATTTGGAGGCTTTCCTTGTTAGGGATAAATCACCTAGGGTTTTCAAGCATCAAGGAGGGCGCAACTTTAGCAGAAGGTGCAGAAATTGGAGGAGTTTTCCTTGGACGTTTAGCTTGAGTTTTCAGGAGGGGAATCCCATCATCCTGATCTATCACCTGGATGATTTTGGACTCATTTGGAGTCTTCCTTTAGTGGGATTGATTTATTCAGGGTTTCAGTCCTCTATGGGAGCATGGCACTCTTCAACTGGAGAGTTTGACAGTTTGTAGTGATCTTCATTTCTTATCAAAGCCTTCAGAGGCTTATTTTGTATTGGCAGGGCATTTTGTAGCAGCTCATATCTATTGTCTTCCAAGCCATTTGATGATTATTCCAGATCGGCTATCTATTGTATTGGTTCCATATTGCTCATAATAAAAGGTCAGATCTTGCTTGTGCTTTTATATCTTGAATGTAATATGATATTCATGTGTTGAATGAATATTGTATGAATGCACTGAATAACTGGATAACTCAATAAACACCTGCACAACAACAAATTAGTGGTAGTTAGTGATCCAAGCGAAAAAATTCGCTTGGGATCATTACATTTTCCCTGTCTTTCTTGTATGGTGCAAATGTGAATAAATTTGAGGCTCCTATAAGCTGTAAACTCAAATCTAAAACACCATTGTTTTAGGACAATTTAGTACACACACATAGGTCTGTTCTTATTGTTGTTTACGACAGCTAATAGGTTTGTTTAATGTTGAGTTTAAGGCTGCCTTTTAGGACAGGTTTGAAGCTCTTTTAATGTTGTTGTTCAAGGTTAATTTGAGGATAAAAACTGATTTCCAAAATTACTCATATTACAACCATTAAAACTTGAAACACATTTCTAGATATTTACACTAAATGTTGATAAGGAAATATGCAAACCACGGAAATGAACACTTGTGTTTTTGGTCAACATGACCCTGGAAAAGGTTAAAAACCCCCATGGGGAAAACCAGTTGGAGAGCAAATTTATTATGGAGTTTATAGGAAAAATTATAGCAAGGAAAACAACAAGCCAACTTAGCTCTTTTCACACGTGCCACTCCATTGTGTCACTGCGTAGATCTATTGAAACACTTCCTTGCTACAAGAACACTGTCTATGAAGACATGATTATTCATGGGAAGTAGTGTAATGGGGAAGCTTACTAGGCCTACTTTTCGGGTAACTAGAAGAGCATACCTAAAAACTATGGGGTCTAATATACCCCATGAGTTAGAAAAACACTTTGTAGTTAAAAACCATGAGTTGGCATACATAAAAATATATGGTCAAACATATTAAATTTGCGTTCATCTTGGTAGGCAAGAATCCAAATTGTTTTGTTTTTTATTTTATTTTTTTCATTAGTTTTTCACCACATGCTATAGTTCTTCAAAAGAGAGGAAGAAAAACAAACTAATAACACCAAAAGCGAGAAGCCTGTTCCATCCCTGCGAGGAACAAAAACAAACTAACAACACAAAAATCGAGCATCATGTTCCATTCCTGTTGCCTGTTTGATCTGTGGGTAATCATGTCCCGAATTCGGACATCTTTGACATCAGGAGCGTGCATGACTCCCCGACCTTTTCCTTCTAATGGGACACACAGGTTTAAAGGCTTTTGGGGGACAAATTTCTAGGTTGGTAGGTTGAGTCGAACCCATGCCTCATCCTACATTATCCAGGGCTATGCGAAAATCGACGCCATCTGCGGATTCAACTTTTACATGCATATATACCTGCATTATCCAGGCCTATGCGGAAACTAACACCATTTGTGGATTCAAGTTTTAAATGCATAAATGTCAGATGTGGATTGATGCATTAAGTTTATTACCAGTTGAGATTAACACCAACATTTTATCCATCAATATTTTAAATAACGCAAATAAATTGTTAAAACTATTAATTATGCTATAACTGTGACATAATGTTTTTTAAATTCAAACCCTTTACGAGAGGACTGCCCATAACTTAGAACCCTTTATAAAAGTATTGTTCATATTTTCAGGCCCTTTGACAAAAGTGTTTCCCATGATAGGCCAAATACTTTTGTTCTAGAAGTACACAATCTGTTGTCAACTCATCCTCTAAAAAGCACTGTGTTTTGAACTGATTTTGTTTCTAGCAATGTGCTACTTTTTATATGATTGCTTAGCCTACAAACAAAATCATCTTTCTCATGATGTAATAAAGCACTCAAATTTGAGATAAATACCCCAAAATCCATGATCTAAAATCTTTTTCAAGATGCTCGATTGTAAAGTCTGGTGACAGGCTCTTTAGCTCACAATTCCTTGCTCAATGCTAGTAAAATAAGGTTTTTTAACACCCAAAATGAACCTGTATTTCAGGTGGTAACACTTCGTTAAAGTATGGATCAACAGGAGCATGTGTTAACTTTTTTTAGCCTTCTTTCTACCATTCTATGTGTCATGAATGTCCGACTGACGAGTCTTCTTTTTACATCCCATTGTTTTGACTTTACATGATATTGAGGCACTTCTAAGTTATTTCTATGCTTGCTACAACTCGTGCAAGGTCACAAGTTCAAATCCAGAGGGGGGTAGGGTATGTATACCTCAGTAGACTTTACCAGTGAAATCACTGCACAGTGGGGGTCTCATACACCAATTTGGTGTCTAGCTTGGTTGTGACCTTAAAAATATATTATTATTATTATTACTAAACTACACAATGCATTTTTGGGTTGTTTCAAATCTTAACATCTCCATGTATATTCATTGTTAAACAATTGATAGAGATGGAATTAATCTCTCTCTCCTTGGGGGTTAGTTCTTACATTTTACATGCAAAACATCCATGGAAATCCCAGGAAGTAAACACAAATTCCATACGTCATCTACATGCAAGAGCTTCAATACTTTCTATATTCAAGCAATTTTATATTAATCTATTCTAAATCCAATATAAATTGTTTCACAATTTGCTTTGGATATGGAGTCTGTGTGGACTTCCTTTAAATACTCCAGACATTGATTCAACAACATGCATTTTCATATGTAATGTTTATATGGATGAATTGGCATGAACATCCATGGCATTATTATTATGTTATAGTTGAATCATTTAAAGCTCGTGCAATGATAGAGATGATGAAGTGTTAATGTTTTTTTTTTAACTTTTTTTCATAGGTTAAAAGCAGGAAAAGATAGATCATGAAGAGCTCTATTTTATTCATTTATGGGAAGAAGCTATTTTAAATTGAGCATGTAATCATTCAGTGTTTATGGTGGTGTATATAAGTAAATAAATTAAATACCATCCAACTGTGTATATTAACCATTTTAATTTAAATTATATAATTATGTTAGTTAATGAATATCTATCAAAATGCCTCAGCCATAAATACTGAAATGCTATGTGCTTGTGGGCACTATTTCACCTTAATACATCTTCGGTTTCTTGATGATAAACACCTTTCTTAACACCCCCTGCAGATCCCGAGCTCTGAGTATCAGTTTTGGTTAAATCCCCGGGTTGCCCATCTTTAATCTACGTTTTGTGAAACACATGTCAAGTTGAAGCAAAGAAAATGGTACTTTAGTAAATAAGCTCACTCAAATGCCAGCTCCAATCAACACTACAAAAACTCTCGGAAGGAGTTTACCCTCTCTGAAGCATCATGTACATGCACAACTGAAAGACTACCCAAGCAAACCAACACAGCTCCACTCGTGAGACATTGTTGAATAGAGTTCCAGTTACCATGAACTTTTAAATATATTCAATACTCATACCCATTCTTTCTTTTTTTTTCACTTTCTCACATGGTAGAATAAATTATTATTATTCTCGAACCTCTTAAAAATTATTTTAATTTTTTAAAAATATTATTAATGTATAATATATTTTTTTTAAATAATATTAACGTGTATTTATTTAAATTTCTTCTTAAATTTCTTCTTTTTATTTTTTATTGAAAAATGATTTTTTTAAATATTATTAATATATATTTGTTTGTTTTAATTTTTTGGAAACTTGATGACATAAAAAATATTATGATTAACATGTATATATTTAATTATCTTTTAAAATTATTTCTTATTCATTTTTATTCAAATTGTTTTTTTTTTTAACTTTTTAAAAACATTATTATGAAATGAAGTATTGTAAACAAGGAATCCAAATCTGAAAAACCACAATTTTTATAATCAAAATTTGAAACTTAACCATTTTTCATATTACAAATGAATTTGCTAATATCCATTTTCATTGAAATAACAATTCCAACATTTTAAATTTTAAATTTGAAAATTTCCACGAAAATAAATAGAATAAAAAGACATTCCAAAAGATAGTTTGATTTGCTACATACAAAATTAGACTTGGCTTATAATCTAAATGTTATTATTGTTCCATTAATGTTTAATTTGTAAGTGTCATGTTATGCTTTTGTGGATTACACATATGTGCAAGGGAGTCCTTTAATGCTAAGGATGGTGGGTTTCTTAGAAGAATGAATAATTTCATGGTTTTAGATTGTCTCACCTAAGGGGAGGATTTCATAAGCTTCCAAGCATATTCACAAGGAAGTCTTTTATAGTAGGATTTCATAGCTCTCAAGAATATTCACAAAGAATGTTTTTTAATAAGATGGTGTCTTTTATATTAGATGGGCTCCCAATGGGAGTGTTTATTGCCTATGGAGCCAAGTATGGGGGATTACTTAGTAGAAGAGATGGTGTTATAGTTTTAACATGTTTTTCCAAAAATTTGATTTCATAGATGTGATTTTGTCTTTACAAAATAAGTCATTTATTGTAGATAGGGTTAAGGGGCATTATTAAAGATGGGTGTAATATGAAGGATTAATGTTCCTATATTGTAATAGGACCTAGAATATAGAGATATTTATGCAAAAGAATTATTTTATAACTTTGATACATCTTTATAAGTGAGTATTTATTTTGAACATGACCATAGGTAAAATCAAGCTTCACTAAAAAAAAAATAACTTTGTTTTGGAATGAGGAAAGACTGGGAGCAGAGGAGAGACCGTTAGGATTGGGGCAGGAAACATTGGCAGAAATATTTGAATTTGTTTGCTAGCGAGAGAACATTAACCATTGATGGCGATGCCCTTGCTTCAAAATATTCAATAGCAATGGAACGGGCCTTTCACCCAACCGAAATAATGTCTCAAAGTGGTATTATAGGTTACTGTTTGTAGCTTATTTACTATGTCTGGTTTGTCTTCGTTTGAGCTGAGCTATGGCCTGGTTACTAGATTGCTCCTTGTCATACTCGAGTTGTGTTTTGGCATCTAGTATGTTTGGTGGGGTCCAGGGCGTTATCCTGTGTTTTCTTGCTAACTACTTCAAGTAGTTATTGTCTTATAGCCCTTTCTTTCTTCCTTAGCGGAGTCAATATTTAGTTTTTCCGACTATTTTTCGGCCACAGTGGAGGTGTCAGATTAACTCTTAATCCATTTATTTTTCCACACCTTTCCTCTCTAGGAAACTCTGTCTACCTCCAGTTTTTCTTTTCTCTCGGCAGTTTTCGGATTGAGTATTTATGGGTGGATACAAGCATGTTATTGCTTATTGATTTCTTTAAGGCTATCATTTAATACTAGTATTTTTTATCTATCCTGGCTGGCAAAGAACCTTGCTTATTGGACATACGACTAGTGGAACTCCAGGTGGAAACTACATGGAACTTAACAAAATGAAAACTATTAATGAAGAGGTTCAAGACTTGATGAGCGAAGCAGACGAGAGGTTATGGCAAGAGGCGGGTCTTTTCACCTCCATTGATAATATTTGGAAAAATGATTTACC
>ML783723.1:206793-221381 GCA_009831015.1 Picea engelmannii
AATTATGGTTCAATAAATTTAAGTTGAATCATACAGATTTTGATTTTGAGAGAAATGATGTGAACATTTGGTTCACATAGATGGTCATTCGACCTAGCAGAGGACAAGAGGATCCTTCTGCATTGCATCTTGGCATTTGATTGAGTTGTCAATCATTTTTCAGGGATGTTTCAGACTAGAAGCTGATTCACTTCTCTCGGTTCCCTCTCATCAGATTGGAGTTTACATTAAGTAAACAATTTGCATGCATCCTAGCTCACATGATTACATATTGATATTTTCCAGAGATGGCAGGCTTTGACATGATTATGGTTCAATGAATTGCAATTGAATTATACACATTATACATTGGGATGTTGTTGGACACCTAAAAGTGTCAAGATTGGTTAGTGGTTATCCAAAAAAAAAAAACCGTCAGATACATGGTATCAATTGGTCAATTGTCATCCCAAACCACAAATTCAGAGAGAACTTTCAGTGATACAATGATAGTAGAGTGCTGATACTACTTGTTCACCAATTAGCAGAAGACATCAGATTCTTTTAGCTAAAATATTTGGCAAAATGATCAAATTGTCAAGCAATCAGGGAATGTTCAGATATTGTAGCTATTCACATCCATATCTCAGCTCTCTTCTAGTTCATTTCAAATGAACATGTTTAGCATCCAGATTGGCGATTTTTTAGGTAGTTCTTCATTGAGGCTCAACTTAGGAGTTTCATTATGAAGACTTTGAATTGATACCAATTTATGCTTTATTGTTGGTATTATTGATTGGACTTGTGATTGAGGGGGGGATTGTTAGCCTATGGCTTACCTTTACCAATCACTAAGTCTAAATTGTCACCTATATTTGTATTATTCATTTAGGATAATGAGTTAGTTAAGATTGCCTAGCTTAGTCATCATGCATGATTTTAGGATCTAGAGAAAATCTCTCTATGAGGTGGCATCACCCATTGTACTATAAATATGTAACATTGGAGTGAATACATTAAGTGTTGGCTAATATGCCTTTTCCACCATGTTGTTCTTCTTGTTTATGTTTTATCAAGATGGACAAAGTACTTGAATCTTTCTGTTTAGCTTCCGATTTGATGATAAATGCTACAAAATCCACTATACATCAAGTAGGTTTGTTGGAGCAGGAGTTAGCTGATTACAAAGCTATGTTTCCATTTAAATTTTCTGATTTGGCATTGGGTTTTACTTATCCTGGATTTTATTTAAAGACTGGTCCCCAACGGGCGAGCGATTGGAATTGGTTGATCCAAAGATTGGAAAACAATATTACAAACTGGTGTTTCAGGTGGTTATCCTTGGGTGGTAGGCTTACCTTGCTAAAGGAGGTATTGGAAAGTCAATCTGTCTATTGGTTGTCTTTAGCATCTATTCTATGTTTGATATTAAATGCATTGAAGAAATTAATGAACAATTTCCTATGGAAAGGCAACGAGGACACAAAACATTATCACCTTTGTAAGTGGGATTAGATTTCATTACCAAAGCACTATGGGGGTTGGGATCTTCGAAATATTATGGATTTTAGGCATGCTTTGGCTATGAACTCACTCTGGAGGTTATTAATCAGTTTTGGTATTTGACATCGTGTTATAAAGGACAAATACCTTCTGCACACTACTATCAAAAATTGGTTCAGGTCTGTGACCTTTCAACAAAAGGAAACTTCCAGAATTTGGGGCAGACTTCTAAAGTCAGTCCATTTAACTATTCATTTGCTGAGCTAGAACCCAGGGATGGGCCAACTCATTTCCCTGGGGAAAGATATGATTCTAGGGATGGGGGAGAAATTATTTCTCTCTATCCAATTGATATATGCTCTATATCATAAGAATATATATACATTTGCTCAAACACTAAAGACCGACGATAACTCTCCTTTCACGGATTATTATCTTAGAAGTAATGAGATGGGTCTTTCGAGTGATCTAGCCAATGAGTGGGATCACTTTAGGAAGGAATTAATGGACTTTGGAGCTTATCTGCAGAATCCTGAAGACACATTGCTATGGACAGGTGGTGACCACTCTGAACTACCAATTGTAAAGAACTTTTATTGGGCCATTCTGTCAATGAAGAACTTGAGGAAATTTAGGGGCTAGCGTAGAGCGATGTGGAAATGGAAAATACAATTGAAAATTAAACTATTCATATGGTTGATAGTGGAAGGAAAGATCCTCACTTGGGACATTATTCAGGCCAGAGGAAAACAAGATTCAGAAACAATCGACCATTTATTCCTTCACTGTCCTTCTACCATGTCTATATGGAACAAGGTAAGAATAATGCATGATTATAAAACTAATTGGTTTGGTCTTAATTTGGCAGAATGTATTAAGATTTGGTATGAGGATAAGTGGATCCATCGACTTTGGCTGCACTTATTTTCTAAAACATATGGAACGAAAGGAACAAATCCATTTTCGAAGGGATCTCTCCTTCACATATTGCGGTGATCTATAAATCCCTTGCTCAACATCTTGGCAATGAAGGAAAAAAAAGGATAAATTCGCGAGGAGTATTATGTTACAACAAAAAATCAATTTTTTGATTGCATATTTTGATGGGGTTGTCCAACATGATGGAATATATCATGGTGTAGGTGGAGTTATGAAATTTCCAGATCAATCTATCACAAAATGGGCTTACAACTGTGGTAGAGGAACTAATACAAAAGTTGAAATTTTGGAGCATGGGCTACCCTCGTTATGGCATCTCATCTATCTGTCAATTGCTTACAAATTCTAGGCGACTCCAAAGTAGAGATTGATTTGTT
This sequence comes from Picea engelmannii, assembly GCA_009831015.1. Taxonomy (NCBI): domain Eukaryota; kingdom Viridiplantae; phylum Streptophyta; class Pinopsida; order Pinales; family Pinaceae; genus Picea; species Picea engelmannii. The sequence goes on from ML783723.1 coordinate 209,592, forward strand.
ATCAAACAGAGGCACTCTCAAAGGTTGTGCTATCGAGGGATGGAAAGATAGGATAAAGGACTCGGTTAAAGGATTCGCCTTCATCAATTTTGATCATATTCCCAGGGATTTCAACATGGATGCAGATCTCCAATCAAAGCAAACGCTTGGACAACCAAAAGGTTGCATCGTATGTTATCATTGGATCAATGGAATAGTAGGACAATAAATACATATCAACTTTTTATAGTGCTTCACTTTTATGTTTGTTGATACCCTATGTATTTTTTGTTGATGTAATGGCATATTTTTTCCAGGTCCGAGTTTTTTTTTTGTTTATAGATATGATACATATTGATCTAGTCTAGGTTACCACACATAATCATATGGTTTTTGGTTTTTTCGGGTATGTAGTTTTTCCGATCCGTCTGGGGGAACAGTTTAATGCCTAGTTATGGTGGAAAAGATATAAAAGAATTATATTATCAATATAATTGAGATAATTTTTCTATTGGAAAAAAACTTCAGTAAAAAATTCCATGGAATTACACTCTAATTGAAGATTCTTAAGATAGTGGGCAGTGATCAAGGCCTTGCACTATAATGTAAAGAATAATGACAAACATAATATTCTTAATAATTTATTAGCTATTATTTTTATAATTATTCTTAAATAATGTTTTTAAAATTCAAGTCAAAATGGTTTCTGCTCTAGCTTTGTGAAATTTGGACCTTCCTCATGTTTCCACTCTAAAGTTTATTTTTGAGTTTGTTTTATTGATAAATTATTATTAATAATAGTTATTATATATAATCTTCACTTATAAGTAAAATTGATAAAATTTAATTGCATTTATAAGAATACAATTTAATTGTTAAGGATACATTTCATCCCAAAACAACTTAAATTAAATCAAGTGATATTCAATTGACAACTTTATAATTATTTTTATTAATTAAATTTAGTCTCAATGGATGTGAACCATCGTTATCATCACCATATTAATATATTACTAACTAATATAATAATATGAATTCTTTTATACTTTATTTGTATTATTGTCTTTTATGGTTTTAATCTCGATGGCAAGCGTTCTAGGGTTTCCACATGCCAGGATCACTATCACTTGGTGACAGTGATATCACTACTAGACCTGGGTTCTACAGGTGGAGCTGCATGAAATGTCTCCCCTTTACACCTCGACATACCCAACAGATCCAACCGATACAGATGGCCAGATCGACAATTGATCATTGAGTGTAGAGATTCCATGACGCATCCCTTTCCTAGCCCCTACCTACCCCATTAGAACCTGGCCACAAGATCTCCACTGAGCGTAGCCTTCCCCTTTGCCTCCACCCATGTTCTTTTATCGATCGGCTCCACCCTATCTTCATGGACCCTCACTGACTTTTAACCTTTCTATGGCTGACAAGATAGACCTATCATGGGCAAAGGATGATGAGATTTGGGCTTAGGATAACCTGTTCCAGAGTGATGATACCTATAAACTACTCTATGATTTCCTTCGATACCCATCAACTAGCCCCCCCAGGATGACTAATAGCCCCTCTCTTGCACCCCTTTGGGCTCTTCATCTCCACTGTGTCGAAAAGTCCCTCTCCCCTATTGATCAAAATATCCAACTCATGCTGCCACCTTCCACAACCCTACCTTTATCCTCCTTTGAATTTCCTCTTCCACGACTTCCTTCATGCTCCAATCCCCCTAAGATGGGCTTTCCTACTGATTCTACCTCTCCTTTCCCCTCCCAGCCTCCCCCCCACGCACTGGCACTAGACACAACATAATTTATGGAGCCTTGGGCCACTCTAATCGTAAGATTAAGACCTGGAAGGTGAGAAAACCTCTCTCGGTCTGTACTCTCGAGAAGGATGTCACAAAGGATAGGATCGCTAGCCTTTCTAAGTGCACAATTGTTGGGAGATTTTACTATTTGAAGTTGTAGAATGCACACCTTTCTCGACGGGTTTAGGACTGTTGGAAACCAATCCTTGGTTACTGTCTGAGGGTCAACCACCTCTCTAATCATTGGATCATATTCCACTTCCTGTCTGAAGCAAATCTTCAGTTAATCCTTTCGTCACCCTAGATTTTAGATAGAGGAGTTCTCATTCTCAAGCGATGGACACCAGGTTTCCACCCCTTCACAAGTACCTTCAAAAAAAGGTGGTTATGGATGATCCTTTCTTCCAGGTTTCCCGTCCTTCTTTTTAAAACTTTCTGTAGATGAGATTTTGTACTTAAAATAAAATGAAGCTTGGGTTCTTGATATTTTTGAAGACTTTTGGCGACTTCTCTTGGATAAAATGAACTGCTCCTCTTCCCTCCCCGATCCCCCTAAAAAGGTTTTATCCAGTGTCAATCCTGCATGACCCACACATGCCCCACAAAAAGTAGACACACGTCATGTTCCCTGTCCTGGTCGTTTCCACTCAATTGAATGTTCCCCTCTTACCTCTCAGTCTCCCCTCACAAATGTTTCCCCCACTCAACCCCTTCATATGTTTTCTCCTACACAATGCCCACCTGAACCCTCCGCCAAGAAAACTACAAACCCTACCCTCTCACTCTCACCACTCTCCCTCTTCCCCCTCACGATCACTCACTCTCTCCACTTACCCTCCTCTGATTGATCCAATGTTACTATCAGGAAAAACTACTCCAGACCTCCCAAAAATCCCCGGGCTCGGTAGAGGGTGGACTTGTTGGCTTTACTTTTTTAGAGACCTCTACTTTAAGTAATGATCCCACTGTTCATGAACCTGACTGTCCTTTAACTATGACACTTAGATCACCCTTGTCATCTAATATTGTATCATAATGATCCTTTTATCTCTCAACCTCCATGGGTTTGGAAGCCCCACTAAGCTAGCTTCCCTCAAAAGGTTATTTTCTAAGATCAAACCGAACATAGTCTTTCTCCAAGAAACCCTGGTCCTTAGTGATAAGGCGAAATAAATATTCTTACAGTGCCTTCCACACTGGTCCACAGTTGCCTTAGAATCTCAAGGCCGTTCTGGAGGCTTACTCACTGGATGGAACCCTGATATTGCATATTTTCAAGCTTTTGGCACTTCTGCAGGGATCTTGATAGAAGGTAAGATTAAAATCTCAAAATCCTCTTTCAAATTCCTTAATTGTGCTCCCTATAGCGATCACGAGCCCTTCTGGAAAACTCTTCTTGATTCGGGTCTTCTCCATGAGGACAACCTTATTTTAGGAGGTGATCTCAATTTTACCCTTTCCTCTAATGAAGTGTGGGGCACAACTGCAAGGACAGATCCAAAGGTAGACTTTTTTTATTCTATCCTTCATAGATCAGGGCTTATTGATCTCCAGCCTTCAGTCCTCACTCCCACTTGGTGAAATGGAAGAACTGTTTCTAATGGAATCTCCAAAAGACTAGACCATTTCCTTTTATCTTCCAAATTGATTGGCAGCCTCCACCATTTCAGATCATGGGTTGAATTTTCAACGATCTCTAATCATCAACCAATCTGTCTACAATTTGAGGGTCCCCCACGACCTTCAGTGGCACCATTCAAGTTCAATTGTACATGGATTGAAGACCCTGAGTTTATTTCTCTTGTCCATACAACTTGGGCGGATTTACAAGAGTGGACAAACTCATCTTCTATCCTTATGCTATGTGAAAAACTTAAATACCTGAAGAAGGTTGTCATTAAATGGAAACTAAAAAAGAAATAAAATATGAAGGTTGATCTGGTGCGTATAGAGGAACGAATTACAACACTCTTTGACAACAATCCGTCACATTTATTTGATGTAGAGGATTTAAACAATCTCCAGGATTTAACACAAATGAAGAATGAGATTTTATCTCATGAAGAAGCCACTTGGAGACTTCGAAGTTGAGCGACCTGGTTAGAAAAAGGTGATAAGAATACCAGTTTTTTCCATAAGTTTGCAACTCAGAGACACAACCATAATACTATTTGGGACCTGACTGATGCTGAAGGAAATTTAGTCACAACCAATTCTAAGTTACAATTGATGGCCTTTAATCATTTTAGAACTCAATACAAAGCCATTGAGTTTGAAAACATTGATGTACAGCTTGATCTACTACAGACGGTCCCTCGCTTCTTTAAGGAGTCTGATAATGAGACTATAGGTAAACTTGTTACACTTTCTGAGCTAAAAGACACTATTGACATTATGCCCAAAGACAAAAGTCCTGGTCCAGATGGATGGACCCAGGAACATTTTCAACACTTCTTTGAGATTATGGGCATGGATCTATTGAGAGCTATGGAAGAGTCATGTCTCACAGGAATTAACCCTGGAGCATTAAATGCAACGTTCTTCACTCTAATTCCTAAAATCAGTAAGCCTGTCAATTTCAACGACTTCAGACCCATTGCTTTTTGCAATTTCTCCTACAAAATCATCTCCAGGATTATTGCCTCCCGAATCAAAGATACTCTAGACAAATGTATCTCCACTGAATAATTCATCTTCTTGAAGGATAGAATAATTTTTGATGTTGTGGGCATCACTCAAGAATGTCTCCACTCGGAAAAGTTGAAAAAATTGAACTTGATCATCCTAAAACTTGATTTAAAAAGATCTTATGACAGTGCCAATTAGAAATTCCTACATTTGTTGCTTGACCCAATTGGACTTGATAGGCTTGTCATTAATTAGATTATAGGTTGCATTACCTTGTTCAACACGACATTCCTGGTTAATGGAATTCCCACAGACTTCTTTCACTGCCATTGGGTCTTCGTCAAGGTTGCCCAATGTCACCCTTGATTTTCCTACTTGTTATTGAAGCACTTAGCAGAATGATGATTCAAGCAGTGGAAACGAGAACTTTTCAAGGACTCAAGGTTGCTACTGGCACATTTATCTCTCACCTTCCATTCGTTGATGATGTCCTCATCTTGGGCTCTGGGAAACTCGATTACTGGAAAACTCTCAAAACTATCCTATCCAATTTATGTGAGGCTATAGGACTGTCTATTAACCATCATAAATATGTTTTTATTGCACATAATATCGATCCAATCCTAAGGCACTTCCTTCTTTCATAATTCAAAATTCAATTTGAAAGCCTTGATCATGGGGTGAAGTACCTTGGATTTTCTCTGAAACCAAATAGCTACAGAGTCAGCGATTGGACATGGCTTATCAAGAAGATTGAAAATAAGATTGGGAATTGGACCTATCGCTTGCTCTCCTTGGGCGACAGACTCACTCTGGCAACTTGAGTTTTACAAAGCATCCCAGTTTACTCACTTAGGCTGGAGAAAGCTCTGACCTCTGTACTCCAGCGCATTCATCTTTTGATTAGTAGATTTATCTAGAAAGGGGGCAAACAATCCATTGGTTATCACCTTACTAAATGGAAAAGTCTAGCAAAACCAAAACAGTATGGCGAGTGGGGCATCAAACACCTGACATGGTTTTCTCTTTCTCTTGCAGCCAAATCCTGTTGGAGAGGACTTTTGAAAACAATCTATAGAACATAATTCTCATGAAGAAATATCTAAAAGGATTAGATATCATCTCCTGGCTGCGTAAGGACACCCACTCCACCCAGAATTCTTCTATTATTTGGCAGAATCTGATGCTTTCATGGTCGATTATCAAACAATGGTTGGCTTGGGAAATTGGGACAGGGCAACATATTGTTCTTGGGCGCAACCCATTCATTGGTTGCTTGGGTTACTATCACCTTTCAAATTCGCTTCTTCAGGATTTAAACAGTCACTCCATTTTTTCGTTAGCTCAAGCCACCATGACCGACTCAACTGAAGCGCAAAAAAAATGGATGGATGCTCGACAGTTGGGTTTATGTGATGTGACATCCCAAAAAATAAAGTATTTTTGAAATTCAAAATTTATGAGAAAATTATTCTGTTTTTAGTAAATTCGAATTTGGAATTTTTTTTCCATTTATGGCAATTTTGAATTTCGAATTTGATAAATTGTAGTTAATTAATATGACTGTTGGGCAGAGACCTGATTTGACCCAACTAACTATTTGACTATGACACTTGTATGTAAACAAAATATTGTTTAATTATTACAGGAGGACAAATGGAACAACGATGTTAAATTTAGCTGACCATGACTCCATGAGTGGGGAACATGTTGGAACTACCTTTGGGCTGATTGTTACAAGTGGAAAATTAGGGATTTGGCCATTGGCAGCCCCTGAAAATCAATGATTTAGAAAGCTGTGAAAATTCCAAAGAGAGGGAAATAAGACCTAGGCAAAGAGGATTTGTTTTTGATATATAACATATGTGAGGAGGCAGGACGATGCCTAGTATGCTGGGAAGGGAATTATTGTACACTTGCTATTATGAACACTAAAATATTGAGTGTGAGGCAAGGAGAGGACTACAGACAGAGTAAACATTGTTGAAGGGGAGATTTCAAGTTATCCCTCATGGACTCATGGTYAGGCTAGGGGGTGAATCAGAAAAGTAATTGGTTGTCCTACTCTACGGTTGGGAGGAACGTGGTTGTTCCCTTTGTCTTCCCACAGACTRGTTTAGATATGTTAATATTATCCTTTTTGTTCTAAATTATTTTGTGTATCAGTTATAATGTATCTATTTTGTACTAAGTTGAGATAGCTTCCATAGATGATATATTTTCATTCTATGAAGTTTTATAATCAAGGACTAAATTTTGGGATGGTTCCTTCTGAATTAAAATTCGGAGTAGAGTTATCCTTGTGCAAATGAACTTGAAAGTATAGATTTATCTACAGGCGAATGTTATTTTTGTAATCGAAATATTAGACAGATCTATCTATGAGTATTTGGATTGAGCAGGTCTATACATATATACATGTAGACACACACACACACACACACACATACACACACACACACACACACACACACACAYAYAYATATACATATAGTGCACATAGATATAGCTGTGGTAGTACTGTGTAGAGATTTAATAAAAAAAGATTTATTGTCAGCAATAGAAAACTCATTTATACAAATATTTTTGTCATCGTATTTGAACACAAACTCTACCAATAAGAAATCAACTTCCTCTCATATAAGAAATAAGTGAAATGAAGAGTCTGGAACTCCTCATATCTTACTACAGTAATATAATTAAGTCATTGTTCTATTATAAGATAATGCAGAAGTAGAATTTGAAGATAATTATTCAAGAGTATAAATCCCATGCTGGCAGAACTTCAATTTCGTATGTTCTCAATACGCACAAAATAAAAGGACTCAACTGAAGAAATACACAATGTATAAAGTAATTGATAAATTTATTAAACTATGAGTATACATGCGAAACTGTCCACTCAGTATCCATGGCCGTGAATGGTATAGAATAGGCAATTACAACCATACAGTTATGTACATTCAAAATGTGATTTAAAACTCCTACCAGCCCTTTAGCCTAAACAACGAAGAAGGTATAGGTATGTATATATTATTCTAGAAGTAAAACACGGAGTCAGAACTTTACTCAGACCATTATATCCAATCTAACTAATTACAATTGCAGATTTAAACACATCAGTAATAATCATAAGGAAGGTCAAAATGAGATAAAATGATATAGTATTATAGATATAGCATAAGTCGATCCAACTTTCAGCGTTTAAAACAGGGTCTGTCATCAAAATGATAACCTTGGTAATTAAAATTTAGGGCATAACGAGACCCGAGCAGTAATCGATTAACAAATATTTCATTACTCTAACGAACAGGCTAATCATGTAGAAGAAAATTACTGCAAAAGTTATACTGTAACAACCCGGACCAAATTCCAAGTTACTTTTGGGAATTTTCCCCCTTTTTCCAAACCCGATAGGAATCTAAGGAAAATTATTTTGAATGACCTCTTTTAATTTTGGAAACCGTGACTGTTCGAAACTCTAGAAGAGTACAAAAGGGAACTCGAATACCTTTTGCTGTGAGTATGGGGATGAACATCCAAGAGCATTGTGTAGATGAAAAAACCTGGAAAATTCACCTTACGAGGGTTAGAAAATCATACTTAAGGAAAACTCGAAGAAACAAAAACAGAATGATAATTTTTTTCTTTTAACACATCATGTAAAGACTTTACTTAACTTCCAGTGTAAAGACTTTGAGGATGGACAGGGCCCATCATTAGTGTTGCGTATCAATTCAAGAGAAAAATGAACTAAAGTAATATAAGGAAAAACTTTACACAGTAGTCATAATTAATGAATAGTGAGAGCAACTGTACTAACTCCCTTCATACAGAGGCGGTGTGTATTAATGGAGTTTTTTAAACCTTAAGAATATCTTTCATACCAGAAGCATATCTAACTGTCGAGCTTAGAATACCTTTTAAAAAAAAAGAACAGACAAACATGTTGTGCATAGACGTCATAAACTTATTTATTTCCACACGGTACAAGAGCTACTTGATAGTTGAGTTATAGACCCACCAGTAAACTTTTACAGGGGATATATTACTAATTCAACGGTTGATACAGAAAACACTGCCCATTGGTTTTGAGTCATAGGAATGGCGAAGAGGACAAATAGTATTTGAGAAATGTCAAGGGGCTTTACTGGTATCGAAGAATTATCTTGTCATGCTAGAATCACAGAAGCCTTTAGTTCAAAACTGAACAACCGGTTGAGACCATGACAGAGATGAGGGGATTTATATGATGCCTTGTACATTTTGTGAAGGGGTTCTTCCGTGAGACTCCACCCTCCCTCGGATAAACGAGATATCATTTACTAAAAACCCTATGAGGGATGGCGTATACAGTAAGACAACAAAGAATGTAGTGATTGTAACTAAAGGAAAAATAAACCAGAGACATCAAGAAATGCATAACCTTTCCATTATTCAAGCTATATATTGTCGAGTAACCTTCACATCGAATGACTCAGTAACCAGAATGATTTTATAATACAAGGAGTTCCAAAAAGCCACTAACCAGAAGCTCTTACCTTATTATGTGGAGTCCCAATGGGAGAGGTCTGTCCAATACGTCTGATTCCAGAACAAGTCCATGAATTCAACATTGGGTAGTTGCAAAGACGATTTGATAACTCAACCTCGGTTGCAGGGAGCACACAGACCCGATATCGGAAGAAGTCTAATGAAAATGGTAGTTCTAGAGCCCATCTACTAGTATACAGATGTTTAATGGTGGTATGTAAGTTAGTACTGGAGCTAGGGCAAGGTGGCGAGATTTCGGAGGGACACTTTAAACTCGTGATAATCCCGAGAGGTTATTTCCAATACGTCGTAAATGCTCTGGCAGAAGGGTCATTACAACTCCTCTACTGTATCCAAGGTTAGTCCCTCCTAAATCCACGAAATGGAATTGGCAGACAATCGAGTCTTCTTGTTTCTAAGTTTGGTTAGGGTTCGTTATTTGAATAGGATGACAGTTGTCCCTAAAAGGGGTGAGGCAAGAACTGGATTCGTAACTATCATCTCCACGCTTGGCATTCACACGTTCTAGGTCTACGTTGATGGCAAGGAGCGCATTAAGTTCACTACCACCCTTACCCGAAGAAAACATATTTGCCACTCCAAAATTTATGAAGGGTCATTCTTAGTACTCCTCTCACAGTAGGCCTTGCTGGTGCAGTACCTTTGACAATGGATTATATAGATATAGGATTATTGTTTAAACATTTTATGGAAAAATAGGATTGATAATAGTATGATTATACATATAGAATGTTACTTAGATATTTTGCGGTGCAATGTATTCGGCCATAGTTATATATATGTATATAAATTGTTGCATGAATATGTTGTGGAACAGTGGTATTTTGACTTTAGACATTTATATGTAAGTCGTTGCATAGACACTTTGGTATATATATATATATATGTATGTATAGTCTGATCAAGACATGAGTGTAGCCTATGCGATTAGGATAATAAAACATTGTTAGGATTACAAGGAGTCATGATTTCGAAGAGGAGGTAAAGTTTATAATTTCACTTATAAAATAACTTTGGTAAGATTTAATGTGGAAGAAGAAGTGCTTAATATCCTTGTAGCAAGATTTGAGTTAGATATGCCTTTAAATTTAGAGTCTATGACCACAAAGAAAAGGATAAAAAAAATAAAATTACAGTAATTAGAGGTACATTACATATGGTATCATAGCAAAGGTTACAACACTTGGACCTTGAACAGGGCCACCTGATTTCTTAACACAAAATTATTTTTACGTAAAACTAATAAAACCTTTATTGTTGCAAATAGAAAACCATTTCTGGTTTGTGTTGATCATGGCAGCACAGGATGACGCAGAAATCAGAATCGACGGGAATCCTGAACATAGACTTCCTGAAAATCAGAGACATAATAGTGATAGAAGCTCACCTACTGAAGTTCTGGAAACAATGAGGAATCTCATTGTTGAACTATAGGTTTTCAAGGCCGACAATGAAAAACTGAAGAAATATCAACATGAACAACAAGAAATAAATGAATTCCTGCTGCGCAGTATAGTGACGAAGAAAATCCCAAAGGACGATAACAATGAAGAAGAGGTTAGCAAAAGGGCCTCCAAGAATTATGGGCCTGGAGAGGAAAAAGGAGACAATTCATCTGAAGGTACACCTTCAGCTGAAGACAAAACAAAAGCAGACAGAAAGAGAAAACAAGTAGACCACCTTGAAGGAGAATTTAAGAAAATTAAACCAGCTACTTTTGATATATAACTATTCCAACAATATGAAAGTCAGAATGGACATCTACAATCTGAAAGGAAAAGCTAGCATTTGGTGGCAAGATCTGAAATTGGCCAAAGGCCTAAAAGAGAAATAGATGGAATGGTCTGACTTTAAGAAATGTTTCAAGAAACAATATTTATCTGAAATCTACTATGAAAATAAAACCAAAGAATTTTATGAGCTACGACTCGACCAGATGACGATGGAGGATCTTCTAAACAAATTCCCGGAATTACTAAGGTCCATACCTTATATTCGGAAGGACAAGGTGAAAATCTAGCGATTCCTAAGTTGTTTACCACAGTCCTACAACGACAGAATTGAGTTTGATAACCCCAAGTCCTTAAGTGAAGTATTAAGGAAAGAACAGATGTGTTACGACCAGTACAAACAATGAGCAGAGTTTCTCAAATATTGGAAGGATAAGAAACAAGACTTAATGAACCAACATAAGAAGGGATACCAGCCAACTCCTTATCAAAATGCAACAAAAAGATTTCTAAGAGAATATTTTCACTCCAACAATACGAATACGCAAGGCAACGACAAAACAATAAATATGGGGATGAAGAAGTTTGGGGACAACCGTCGTGAACCATTGAAGTGTTGGGAATGTGGAGAACCTCGTCTTAGGAGGAACTGACCACATTTAAACACAACAAACAGAATTGTCGTTCATAATTTGCAGGAAGCTTCGACGGTAGGTGATCTAGGCAAAAGCTTGCATCAGATCAATGTAGCCATTGATGGTCGGCAAGCTGATCACCAGTCCTCTGTGGTGGAAATCAAAGGTAAAATCAATAATACTCGAATTTCTATTTTAATTGACCCTGGAGCTACGTTACGTTATATCACTCCTAGTATAGTAGAGTCAAATAAACTTAAGAAACTGAAGCACACAAAATCATGGCTGATACAACTAGCTATAGGAGCTAAAAGGAAAGTAGTTGACTTTATTTCTGATTTCAAGTTCAGCTTATATGGTCAAAACATAAGAACAAATCTGAACATCCTACCACTAGGATCTTATGATATGATTATTGGAATGGTTTGGTTGGAAAAACACAAAGCAATACTAG
>ML783723.1:222042-238817 GCA_009831015.1 Picea engelmannii
GGTATGAGAACCCTAGCTTGGAGATTATTATAATAGAGTGATGTTCAACTAGAGGTTTCCCCATCGAAGAGGCCCATGAACATTGTTATCTGAATCAAAGTGTTATTTCTGTTGTTGTTCTTATATCATTTATGTGTTATTGTGGAGATTATGTTGGTTATATTATTGTTATTATGCCATTTCTAGAATTTTATTTTTGTTCTGCATACTTTTTATATATGGTATATTACAAGTGGTATCAGAGCACTTTCCTTGGCAGAAATTGTGGGTAATTTTTTTTCCAGGGTAGAGACGTATTCTGGCGTCTTTAAGCCACAAAGATATGTCGTTACGCACATAAACCCATGGTTGAGGGATTCATACATGGAGGAAATACAAGTGGTTCTTAAGCACACATCTATTGGCCACCCTTGTAACCCTTGTTGGTACCCCTTCGAGTGGTAGTGCATCAGACAACACATGTGTACGGATCAACCTAGATTTTCTGAATCCCTCTTTAGATAAATCGATCAGCTGCTTGACTGCTATAGTTCCACCGAGAAAAACACTCGGGAAAATACTCTCTAGTACCTGGGTAGTCGGGTAGTACGACTAAGGGTACGTTCTATCCTCCTTAGTTAGTGCCCTAAGATATTGGGTCAAGTACTACCGTTGGACCCTGCACGTATATCAAAGAGCTATAGCACAGGGAAAACCCTTGTCTGTAGAACCCTTGAATACCTAACCCTTGGGGACATAAACATAAACAAATTAAAACAGACAAGATCTATTGCCGCGCAACTGTGTTCGGGTTGTCCAGTAACTAAACATTTCTTTCTGGTTAAGCATTTGGGCATTTCATCTCTGCAGTATTCTTTAGACCGGAGTATAACTAAAGATTCTAGAAATTGTTTCACCACTATTTGAGACCTATTCCATTGGATTCATCTCTTTACCCTCATCACATTCATACATATCATTTTTCATCAAAATTTTCGACCCCGCCCTTCCTTTTCAGTTCCCCCATCCTCATGGCCCATACTCATAGCCAAGACTTGGAATCTTTCTTCAACACCTTGCAATCTAGTCTCATCGAGACCCAACAAGAAGTGAAACAACTAAGTGCCAATGTTTTTCGCCATCAATAAAACCATGCAGTTACCAATGGAGGAAATCAAACAAGACCTCACCAGCCAGCTTCAATCTATCTTTTCGGCACTCTACACCAAACTACATATCCCTACAGATAACCCTTCCTCTTCCTCACTCCCACATATTGAAGGTGAACATTCCTCTCATTCCCATAACTCTTAGAACCATCACTTTCAACGTGACCTACGCCTTCCACGGGTGGATGTGACCAAATTTGATGGCTCAGACGCCACTGGTTGGGTAACCCAAATGGAACATTATTTCTCTTTATATGACATTGCAGATGACTTGGCCAAACTCTGATATGGTGTTCTCCATTTAGATCAAGAACATTGGCAATGGTGGCAATGGAGAAAAACTTCCAGTCAAGGGTATATTTCTTGGACACACTTTGTGGAAGAGCTTTATGAACACTTTGACACTAACACCAACGATTTGGGCCATTTGACAAAGTTGAAACAATTGGGAACAATGGAAGAATTTATAGCTTCCTTTGAGTGCCTGGATTTTTGGACAGACGACATGCCTGATGCCTTTTTTCGAGAGTGTTTTATCAGTGGCCTCAAGGATGAGATTTAGGCCCATGTCCTCATGGCTCAGCCTCAGAGTTGGGTGGAGGCTACTAAAAGAGATAAATAAGAACACCAGGTTGTATCTTCTCAGAACAAAAAACCCTCCTTTATCCCTCACCCTAAACCAGTAAATCCCACTACTCCCTCTGCTCCACTAAAGATCCAAAAATTGACCAGGGCTGAAATGGTTGAATGCGAACTCAAAGGCCTCTATTATAATTGTGATGAAAAATATTTCCCAGGACACAAGTGTAAGGAACAAAATATTTTTATGGCCATCTCCGAGGATATTTCGGAAGAGGATGTAGAAACCCCCCTTGTGCCTGAGTCACCAGAATCCACTAACATAACCCCTCCCTCAGACCCTCCCAAAGTAGAACCGGTCATTTCCCTCAATTCTCTCACTGGCTTCTCTGCTCCCCAAACCCTCAAGCTAATCGGTTAAATCAAGCATTGGAAGGTCATCATTATAGTTGATAGTTGTAGCACCCATAATTTTATTCATCGCCCCATTGCCCAAGAAACTCATTGCTACATCCATCCTGTCAATAATTTCCAATTCATGATTGTCAATGGTGGTTCCATGAAATGTGGAGGGTGTTTTGAAAATGTGCGTCTCCAAATTGGTGACTACCACTTGAAATCCCATATGTTTTCAATCAACATGGGAGGTTGTGACATTGTGTTGGGTGCAGACTGGTTAAGGACTTTGGGTCCCATTCTCATGGATTTTAAGGACTTAACCATGAAATTCAACTAGGAGGGACACCAATGTAAGTTCCAAGGAATCACAATCGGATCGCCTGAGATCATTAGTTCCAATCACATGAAAAAGTTGCTCAAAAAAGGTCATTCTGGTGTTATCGCCCAACTCCATGCCATACAAGCAATAGAGACACCCTCAGTACCGAAAGACCTCCAAGCCATCCTTTCTAAACATCAATTGGTCTTTTCCACTCCCCAAGGACTCCCTCCTTCCCGTGGTGTTCATGATCATTCCATTCCCCTTGTACCCGAAAGCCTCCCCCCCAGTAAATGTTTGTATCATCACCCCTTTTCCCAAAAAAATGAAATTGAGAAAATGGTCTAGGAACTCCTTAATGCAGGCGTTATCCACCCTATTACAAGCCCCTACTCTTCTCCTGTGGTCATGGTCTTGAATAAAGAAGGTTCTTGGAAAATGTGTCTCGACTTACGTTCCCTCAACAAGCTTACCATTAAAGACAAATTCCCCATTCCTGTCATTGATGACCTCCTGGATGAATTAAGTGGCACCCAATTCTTTACTAAACTTGATATGCGTTCAAGCTACCACCTGATACGTATGAAAAAGGCAAACATTCCCAAGACTGCCTTTAGAAATCATGAGGGCCACTATGAGTTTTTGGTCATGCCCTTTGGCTTGTGTAATGCCCCCTCCACCTTCCAAAGCCTCATGAATCATGTCTTCTGTCCTTTTCTCCGCCATTTTGTCATAGTTTTCTTTGATTATATCCTCATCTATAGAAAAACCTGGAAAAACCATCGTGCTCATGTGGATCGAGTTCCCCATCTACTCTCTCAGCACCAAATTTTCCTGAAATAGTCTAAATGTGCTTTTGGCGCCTCTGAAGTAGAATACTTCGGTCATCTAGTTGGCAAGGATGGCATCAGGGTGGATCCAAAAAAGATTGAAGCTATGCAAGACTGGCCTCACATAAAGACTCTCAAGATCTTGCATGGATTTCTGGGTTTAATTGGGTATTATCACAAGTTTGTCAAGAATTATGGAAAGATTGCAACACCTCTCACTGCTCTCCTAAAAAAGAACTCTTTCACTTGGACTCCAGCCACTGCTTAAGCTTTTCAAACCTTGAAGATGGCCATGTGCACCACTCCAGTCCTGGCCCTTCTTGATTTCACAAAGACCTTTGTGTTGGAATGTAATGCCTCAGGGAAAGGAATTGGTGATGTCCTTATGCAAGAGGGTCGACCTTTGGCCTTTACCAACAAGCAACTATCTGAAAGAAATCTGGGAAAATCTATCTTTGAAAAGGAAATTTTGGTTATTCTCCATGTCATTGATCTGTGGCGCCCTTATCTATTGGGGCAACGCTTCCAAATTAAGACAGACCATCAAAGCGTCAAGTATTTTCTAGAACAATGCATTTCCTCACCGGAGCAACAAAAATGGGTGACTAAGCTATTTGGATATGATTATGAGATAATTTACAAGAAAGGCAAAGAAAATGTGGTTGCGGATGCGCTTTCCTGCAAATATGAAGATGAAGGATCCCTTTTTTCTCTTTCCTTCATTGTACCAGATTGGCTCCAATCCACTCGCCAGGAATGGCTACAAGATCCCAAAAGTTCGCAGCTAATCCAACAATTGCAGTCTAGTGCTCCAACTCCTTCAAGGTACTCTTGGCTCCATGATGAGCTTCGATACAAAGACCATTTGTATTTAAGTAAACAATCAAAGCTTAAATCCACGGTACTTTTTGAGCTTCATGATACACCCATAGCGGAGCACTCCGAGTTCACCAAAACCTATGACAGGGTCAAACGCTCTTTTTTCTGGGATGGTATGAAACATGACATTCGTAATTTTGTCATTGAATGTGATGTATGTCAAAGCAACAAGGGAGAAACAGTCAAATCTCTGGGCACACTACAACCGCTCTCGATTCCACCTACTATTTGTAAGGACATCTATATGGATTTTATTACAGGCTTACCCAAATCGGGAAATAAATCAGTCATCATGGTGGTTGTTGATCACCTTTCCAAGTATGCTCATTTATACGTGCTTCAACACCCGTTTACAACATCCACGGTGGCTCAAATTTTCATGGATCAGGTCTTCAAGCTTCATGGCATGCCACACTCTATTGTTTCTGATCATGACCCAACTTTCACAAGCAATTTTTGGCAAGAATGTTTCAAGCTACAAGGCACCTAGTTGCATCTAAGTACAACTTATCATCCCCAGACTGACGGTCAAACAAAATTTTTCAACAAGTGTTTGGAAACATATTTAAGGTGTTTTTCCTCAGAAAAGCAAAATTAGTGGGCTCAATGGTTACCCCTAGTTGAATGGTGGTACAAAACTTCATACCATACAGATACACAGATGACTCCTTTTGAAGCAGTATATGGACATAATCCACCTTCAGTTCTCTCATACTTACCTGGTGTCTCGAAGGTCCAGGTGGTTGACCAAACACTTACAGTTCGAGAGGCTATTCTCCATACCCTCTAAGAGAATTTGGCCATGGCACAGAATCGAATGAAGCAACAAGAAGATCAAGGTCGCTTGGAACGTCAATTTGAAGCAGGGGATCAGGTGTTCCTTCAACTGCAACCTTACAATCATAATTCCCTCAAGGCCGAGCATTGTCAGAAGCT
This sequence comes from Picea engelmannii, assembly GCA_009831015.1. Classification (NCBI taxonomy): domain Eukaryota; kingdom Viridiplantae; phylum Streptophyta; class Pinopsida; order Pinales; family Pinaceae; genus Picea; species Picea engelmannii. The sequence goes on from ML783723.1 coordinate 227,133, forward strand.
AGCGCCCAAATTTTATGGTCCTTATATAGTTCTCAAGCATGTGGGACAGGTGTCCTATCAGTTAGCTTTGCCCAGAAATTCGAAGCTACATCCTTATTTTCATGTTTCATGCTTAAAGAAGGTGATCAGAACTAAGTTCCAAATTTAAACCAACCTTCCTGAGTTAGCCGAAGAAGGATCCATTTGGCTACAACCACAAGCATTTTTGGACCAGCGAGAGTGTCGCCTACGTCATAGAACCATGAAGAAAGTGTTAGTCCAGTGGAAATATACAACTCTAGCAGATGCCACTTGGGAACCAACTACCATTCTGCAGTAATTTCCACATCTCAAGCCTTGAGGACAAGGCTATTTTTAAGGGGGAGGACATGTTAGGGTCCTAACCTGCACATAGGTAGACYAATATATTTAGATGTAATAAAGGTCRATATTAATAAGGCCTTGMAATAAAATAGAATAAGTCAAATGTAAGAAKACCTAATAGAAGCTTCCGCTTCTAGAAGGATCTTCCTCTAGATGCTTCTTTTGATAGACATATTTAGTATAAATAGGAGTTGAGGGTATGAGAACCCTAGCTTGGAGATTATTGTAATAGAGAGTTTCTCMACTGGAGGTTTCCCCCTCGAAGAGGCATATGAACATTGCTATCTCAAAGTGCTATTTCTATTGTTKTTCTTGTATCATTTTGTTGTTATTGTGGAGATTATGTTGGTTATATTACTGTTATTCTGCCATTTCTAGCATTTTATTTCTGTTCTGCATACTTTTTATATCTGGTATATTACAAAGACACTTAAATATAAAGACGAAAATGACACTACTAGGATAGTACATGGTGTACAAAAACCAATATCAGTTAGACAAGTTTCAGCGATGCAATTCAAGAAATGTATGAGAAAAGGATGTCAAGTTTATACCATTCAAGTAACAAAACTATTAGAAAAAGAAGATAAACCCAACTTGGAAGACTTTGTTGTTTTACATGAATTCAGAGAAGTGTTTGTTGATGAAATACCTGAATTACCCCTAGGAGGGAAATAGATTTTTGAATAGACCTGCTACCTGGATCAGCCCCTATCTCTAAAGCACCTTACCAGATGAGTTTGTCGGAATTGACAGAACTAAACATTTAGTTGCATGAATTATTGGACAAAGAGTATATCAGACCGAGTGTTTCACCATGGGGAGCACCAGTCCTCTTTATGAAAAATAAATATGACACTCTAAGACTTTGTATCGATTATAGATAATTGAACAAAGTGACTATTAAGAACAAATACCCCTTACCTAGGATAAATGATCTGTTCGATCAAGTAGGTGGGGCCAAGATCTTTTCAAAGTTGGATTTATGATATGGTTATCATCAAGTTAGGATAAAGGATGAGGACATAAAAAAAACAGCCTTTCGGACAAGATATGGACACTATGAATTTGTAGTCATACCTTTTGGACTCACTAGCACACCACCCGCGTTTATGTGCCTGATGAACAATATTTTCAGTCAGTATTTAGACAATTTCATACTAGTATTTATTGATGATATTCTAGTCTATTCTAAAACACAGGAAGAACATGAAGAACACTTAAGAATAGTTCTGCAAACCTTGAGGAAACACAAACTGTACGCCAAATTTGATAAGTGTGATTTTTATCAAAAGAAAATACAATACTTACGACATGTAATTTCAACTGAAGGCATTGCAGTCGACCCTGAGAAAATAAAATCCATCATGGAATGGTCGGTACCTAAGGATATAGTGGATATTCGTTCATTCATGGGAATCACCAGATATTATCACAGATTTTTAGAGGGGTTTTCCAAAATAGCCTACCCTATCATGTCATTACAAAAGAAAGGGACCAAGTTTAATTGGTCATAGAAGTGTCAAGATAGTTTTAACAAGATGAAGGAATTGTTGACAACTGCACCCATCTTGAAGGTAGCCGACCCAGATAAAGACTTTATCATCTGTTTTGATGCGAGTAAAGAAGGACTAGGTGGTGTCCTAACTGAGGAAGGACACATGATTTGTTATGAGTCCTAGAAATTAAAAGAACATGAGAGAAACTATGTCACTCATGACTTAGAATTAGCAACATTAATACATGCCTTAAAAATGTGGCGACACTACATAATGGGAAACAAATTTCTATTACTAACAGATAATAGCGGAGTAAAGTATTTGTTTAGTCAGCCAGATCTTAATGCAAGGCAAGCAAGATGGCTATCCTTCTTGAGTGAATTCGACTTTGAGGTAAGACATATCAAGGTTAAGGAAAATAAGGTAGCAGATGCCCTAAGAAGAAGAGTTCATGGGTTATTCAAAGTAAATGTTAGTAGAGCAGAAAGTGACCTGGAACAGAGAATAAGGAAAACAAGTATTAACAACGAAAATTACACTAAAATAACGACATAATTTCAAAACAGTACCACAAAATCAGATCTGAGTATCGAAAAAAATGGACTACTACGACTTAAAAATAGACTTACATACCATATTCAATAGAGTTAAAGATAACAGTCTTGGATGAAGTGCATAAGAAATTGTATTCTAGTCATCCAGGATACCAGAAAACAATAACAACACTTAGAAAACTATTTTACTGGCCTAATATGAAGGGAGAAACGATAGAATATTTGGCTAGGTGCCAAGATTTCCACCAAGTTAAGGCCAAAAACTAGCATCCAACCAACCTACTATAGCCATTTCCAGTACCAGAATGGAAATGGGAGACTATATCACTGGACTTTATTACAGGTTTGCCAAAAACTCAGAAACATAATGACGCTATTATGGCTGTAATCGATAAAATCAGTAAGTCTGCACACTTTATTCCTATAAAGTCTAATTTTAAAGATATAAACATTGCTGAAATATTTATGAAAGAAATATTTAGGCTGCATGGTATTCCTAAAGTAGTGATTTTGGATAGAGACGTAAAATTCACATCTGCTTTTTGGAAAGAATTGTTTGCAGGGATAAATACTAACTTGAATCTCAGTACGAGTTATCATCCACAAACGGATGGATAGACTGAAACAACGAAACAAGTTGTAGAGGATATGCTTCGCATGTACGTAAGAACAAAACCGAGCAAATGGGAAGACTACCTACACTTGGGAGAATTTGCATATAATAATGGGTACCAAACTTCAGCTAAGTTAAGCCCTTTCGAGGTACTGTATGGAAGAAAGTGTACGACCCCAATTAGCTGAGATAATCCGGTTGAAAGAATTATGGTTGGACCAGAGTTGCTCCAAGAAATGGAGAACACAGTAAGAACAGTACAACAGAACTTGAAAGAGGCACAGGACAGACAAAAAAGTTATGCAGACCAGAAAATAAGACACTTGGAGTTTCAAGTGGGAGATCATGTTTACTTAAAAGTCAAAGCCCAAAAGAGTTCACTAAAACTCGGGAACTGTGCCAAGTTGGAACCCAGGTTTTGTGGGCCCTTCGAAATACTAACTCAAATTAGACCCGTAGCATACCAACTTGCACTTCTAGCTAATCTAAGAGTTCATAATGTATTTCATATTTCTTTGTTGAAAAATTATGTTCATGACCCTACTCATATGATGGATTGGAACTTCGTGCCGGTGGAACCAGAAGGCGAGTTCTAGGTGGAACCCCTGCACATTCTAGACCAGAGAGAAATAGCACTTCGGAACAGAGTCGTCCCTGAGGTAAAGGTGCAATGGAAGCACTTTAGCCCTGAGGAGGCCACTTGGGAGTTCGAGGGAGATTTGCGGAAATCTCATCCAATCCTATTCCAAGAAAGGAACAAACACTGAGGATAGTGTTTTATTGAAGGGGGAAAGGATGTAACATCCCCCAAAATAAAGTATTTTTGAAATTCAAAATTTATTAGCAAATTATTCTGTTTTTAGTAAATTCAAATTTGGAATTTTTTTGTCATTTATGGAAATTCCGAATTTTGAATTTGATAAATTGTAATTCATTATTATGAATGTTGGGCAGAGACTTGATTTGACCCAACTAACTATTGTACTATGACATTTGTATGTAAACAAAATATTGTTTAATTATTGCAGGAGGACAAAGGGAACAACCATGTTAAATTTAGCTGACCATGACTCCATGAGTGGGGAACATGTTGGAACTACCTATGTAATTATTGTTATAAGTGGCAAATCAGGGATTTGGCCATTGACAGCCCCTGAAAATTAGGGATTTAGAAAGCTGTGAAAATTCCCAAGGGAGGGAAAAAATACCTAGGCAAAGAGGATTTGTTTTTGATATATAACATATTTGAGGAGGCAAGACGCTGCTTAGTATGCTCGGAAAGGAATTACTATGCACTTATTGTTATGAACACTAAAATATTGAGTGTGAGGCAAGGAGAGAACTACAGAAAGAGTAAACATTGTTTAAGGGGAGATTTCAAGTTCGCCTGCATGGACTCATGGTCAGGCTAAGGGGTGAATTATACAAGTAATTGGTTGTCATGTTCTATGGTTGGGAGGAACGTGGTTGTTCCCTTTGTCTTCCCGCGAACTGGTTCAGATATGTTAATGTTCTCCTTTTTGTTCTGAATGATTTTGTGTATCAGTTATAATGTATATGTTTTGTACTAAGTTGATATAGCTTCCATAGATGATATATGTTCATTGTATGAAGTTTTATAATCAAGGCCTAAATTCTGGGATGGCTCCTTCTGAATTAAAATTTAGAGCAGACTTATCCTTGTGAAAATGAACTTGAAAGTATAGATTTATCTATAGGCGAATGTTATTTTTGTAATCAAAATATTAGACAGATCTATCTATGTGTATTTGGATTGAGAAAGTCTATACATATATACATGTAGACTCCTATATATATATATATATATATATATATATAGTGCACATAGATACAACTGTGCTAGTACTGTGTATAGATTTAATAAAAGAAGATTTATTGACAGCAATAGAAAACTCATTTATATAGAAAATTTTTTCATCGTATTTGAACACACAAACTCTACCAATAAGAAATCAACTTCCTCTCATATAAGAAATAACTGAAACAAAGAGTCTGGAACTCCTCATACCTTACTACAGTAATATAATTAAGTCATTGTTCTATTATAAGATAATGCAGAAGTAGAATTCGAAGATAATTATTCAAGAGTATAATTCCCATGCTGGCAGAGATTCAATTCCATATGTTCACCATACGCACAAAATAAAAGGACTCAATTGAAGAAATACACATTGTATAAAGTACTTGATAAATTTATTAAACTATGAGTATACATGCAAAACTATCCACTCGGTATCCATGGCCGTGAATGGTATAGAATAAGCAATTACAACTATACAGTTCTATACATACAAAACACGATTTAAAACTCCTACCAGCCCTTTAGCCTAAACAATGAATAAGGTATAGGTATGTATATATTATTCTGGAAGTAAAACACAGAGTCAGAACTTTACGCAGACCATTATATCCAATCTAACTAATTGCAATTGCAAATTTAAACACATCGGTAATAATAATAAGGAATGTCGAAATGAGATAAAATGATATAGTATTATAGATCTAGCATAAGTTGATCCAACTTGCAGCATTTGAAACATGGCCTGTCATCAAGACGATAACCCTAGTAATTAAAATTTAGGGCATAACAAGACCCGAGCAGTAATTAGTTAACAAATATTTCATTACTCTAATGAACAGGATAATCCTGTAGAAGAAAATTACTGCAAAAGTTATATTGTAACAAATGGGACCAAATCCCAAGTTACTTTTGGGAATTTTTCCCTATTTTCCAAACCCAATAGGAATCTGAGGAAATCGATTTTGAATGACCTCTTTTATTTTTGGCAACCGTGACTGTTCGAAACTTCAGAAGGGTATAGAAGGGAACTTGAATACCTTTTGCGCCGAGTATGGGGATGAACATCCGAGAGCACTGCGTAGATGAAAAAGCCTGGAAAATTCACCTTACGAGGGTTAGAAAATCATACTTAAGGAAAACTTGAAAAAACAAAAACAGAATGATAATTGTTTTCTTTTAACACATCATGTAAAGAATTTACTCAACTTCCAACCCTGGTTTGCATGAATTTTCCTTGTTGATTTCTGGTTGGACAGTCGCTTAGGGCTGAGGATGGATGGGGCAATAGCTCACTGATGGGTAGCCTCGCATCAAACAGGGCCCATCATTAGTGTTGTGTATCAATTCAAGATAAAAACGAACTAAAGTGATATAAGGAAAAAATTTACATAGTAGTCATAATTAATTAATAGCGAGAGCAACTGTACTAAGTCCCTTCATACAGAGACAGTGTATATTAATGGATTGTTTTAAACCTTAAGAATTTCTTTCATACTAGAATCATATCTAACTGTCGATCTTAGACTACCTTTTAAAAAAAAGAACGGACAAACATGTTGTGCATAGACGTCATAAACTTATTTCTTTCCACATGGTACAAGAGCTACTTGATAGTTGAGTTATAGACCCACTAGTAACATTTTACAGGGAATATATTACTAATTGAACAATTGATATAGAAAACCTTGGCCACTGGTTTCGAGTCGTAAGAATGGCGAAGAGGACAAATAGTATTTGAGAAATGTCAAGGGGCTTTAGTGGTATCGAAGAGTTATCTTGGCATGCCAGAATCACAGAAGCCTTTAGTTCAACATTGAACAACCAGTTGAGACCATGACAGAGATGAGGGGATTTATATGACGCCTTGTACATTTCACGAAGGGGTTCTTCCGTGAGACTCCACCCTCCCTCGGATAAATGAGATATCATTTACTAAAAACTTTATGAGGGATGGCGTATACAGTAAGACAACAAAGAATGCAGTGACTGTAACTAAAGGAAAAATAAACCAGAGACATCAAGAAATGCATAACCTTTCCATTATTCAAGCTATAGACTGTCGAGTAACCTTCACATCGAACGAATCAGTAACCAAAATGATTTAATAATACAGAGAGTTCCAAAAATCCACTAACCAGAAGCTCTTACCTTATTATGTGGAGTCCCAATGGCAGAGGTCCATCCAATACGTCTGATTCCAAAACAAGTCCACAAATTCAATGTTGGGTAGTTACAGAGAGGATTTGATAACTCAACCTTGGTTGCAGGGAGCACACAAAGACGATATCAAAAAAAGTCTAATGAAAATGGTAGTTCTAGAGGCCATCTACTAGTATACAAATATTTAATGGCGATCTGTAAGTCAGTACTACAACTAGGGCAAGGTGGCGAGATTTCAGAGGGACACTTTAAACTCGTGATAATCCCAAGAGGTTGTTTCCAATACATCATAAATGCTCTGGCAGAAGGGTCATTACACCTCCTCTACCGTATCCAAGGTTAGTCCCACCTAAATCCATGAAATGGAATTGGTAGACAGTCCAGTCTTCTGGTTTCTAAATTTGGTTAGGGTTCACTATTCGAATAGGATGACAGTTGTCCCTAAAGTGGGTGAGGCAAGAACTGGATTCGTAACTGTCGTCTCCACGTCTGGAATTCACACGATGTAGGTCTACGTTGATGGCAAGGAGCTCATTAAGTTCACTACCACCCTTACCCGAAGAAAACGTATTTACCACTCCAAAATTTATGAAGGGTCATTCTTAGTACTCCTCTCACGGTAGGCCTTGCTAGCACAGTATCTTCGACAATGGATTATATAGATATAGGATTATTGTTTAAACATTTTATGGTGCAATAGGATTGATAATAGTATGATTATACATATAGAATGTTACTTATATATTTGGTGGTGCAATGTATTCGGCCATAGTTATATATATGTATATAAATTGTTGCGTGAATATGTTGTGGCAGAGTGGTATTTTGACTTTAGACATTTATGTGTAAGTATCTCTCTCTCTCTCTCTCTCTCTCTCTCTCTCTATATATATATATATATATATATATATATATATATATATATAGTCTGATCAGGACAGGAGTGTAGCATATGCGATTAGGATAATAAAACATTGTTAGGATTACGAGTCATGATTTTGAAGAGGAGGTAAAGTTTATAATTTCACTTATAAAATAGCTTTGGTAAGATTTAATGTGGAAGAAGAAGCGCTTAATCTACTTGTAGCAATATTTGAGTTAGATATGACTTTAAATTTAGAGTCTATGACTACAAATAAAAGGATAAATAAAAATAATAATTACGGTAATTAGAGGTACATTGCATGTGATAAACACGGTGTGGAATGGGAAGAGTTCACTCAAAATCTCATAAGAAGTGGCATCTGATTGAGAAATGAAATGGACAAACTCTTTTGGTCTTGGAACTGTTCGACCAGTAAGGTCACAACCAGTTTAGCATATCAATGCATACTTTATACAAACAAAGTGGCTGTAGAGAAATGGTGGCATAAAGTGATCTGGACGGTAAAGGTTACAGTCAAAATAATATGCTTCATGTGGCTTTGCATTGAGGACTGCATACTTACAAGTATCAATTACCAAAAAAGAGGTGGAATCGACCCCTCAATCTGCACCTTGTGCCTAAAAGATGAAGAATCTGCCACACACCTTTTTGCAGAATGCCAGAACACACAACTTATTTGGGCCAATGTCCTCACAACTTTTATGATTGACAGTGATTGGAAGAGGGCCACCATTGAAGAAAACTTAAAAAACTAGTTCCTGAATCTTCCTAATTTAAGACACATTCCATTTTTTTATTATGTGAAGCATTTGGAAATACAGAAATAAAATTATGTTTGAAAACTGGACAAAGAATGATCTCGGGATATACAAGAAAATTCTCCTCTCCATTAAAGAACACCCACACAAAGAGGAAGCAGACAAATTAGAAGTATTATTGAACCCAATCTACTTCAATGACAACCCAATTGGCTTCTTTGATGATGCAACTGCAGAAAATAAGTGTGTCATAGGTTTTTATTTAAAAATCAAATCCGAACACACCATCCAAGCACTTTTTTTTGGAGGAACATGGAACAATATGAAAGTCGAGATGATGGGATTGTGGGGAATCCTTCCACTTGTCACATAGTACTCTTTTAAAAAATGAATGGTGGCAGGCGATTCAAAGGTCACCATTGATAGGATAAATGGAAAAGCCAATCTAGATCTTAGCTATCTCAGCCACTGGAAGGAGAATATCAACACATTAAAGAAAGGTTTTGAAACCATAAAATTTATGCACATCCACAGACAGTTTAATAAAGTTGCGGACAACTTATCCAAAAAGGATTTCAATGATACTCTAGGGAGTCTATTTTTTGAAGAGCTCGTCAGTGGATCTACTCTTAGATCTGGGGAATCACATTCTTTAAGGTGACTCTAACCAAAAAAAGCTATTGGGTTATAAAGTGTTTCAGCCAAATAAAGTGACCACGGGATAACACAGGTAAAAGATGTAGAACGAGAATGAATATTCCATTCATGGAAGATACAACTATTGTAAATTGAAAGTTTCATTTGATTATAATAAGAATAACAATGAAACTGTTTTTTTTCGCATGAAAAATAAATATAATAATATAGACTTAATCATTATTATATATAACTATTAAAATTATAAAAATAATTGTATTTATTTAACTTAGTCAAATAATTAGTGTATTCTTATTAAATCTTTTATCCACGCAAGATATAAAACCAACGCATATTTTTAAATTCCATCATCATTGACATATTTATCATCCTATTTAAAATAAAATAAAATTATATCTTAAATATTGAACAAACTTCAAATAAGATCATTTTAATTTCAAGATCTCTATTATTCTATTTAACAACTTTAATATGAAAACTTCGCTCAAATTACTTCGGCATTCCCATTCGCCCGCTTAGGGGGTATGCTAGTTATAATATGTTTTCTCTATTATCCTCCCCACTCTCACCCTCGTATATATTTTATGTTTATTATAATGAATAATATTTTATGTTTATTGTAAATTTATATTTTATTATCGTTGAAAAATATCCACCGAAAAAAGCCAAAACTTAGAAAGTTTATCCTACGGTTTAACTATAACTTTACCAACATTCATTATGAAACTTTAAACAATGGTATTTTTCACTATGTGTTCATACACACCACCCTTCCATGGAAGGCGTCATCGAATATTTAAGCTGACATGTCAGATTAAATATTAGAAAGGTCAAGTTTTTATTATCTCTATTAGAAAGGTAAAGTTTTTATTATCAAAGAAATTGAAAATATTTTTTTGAGTAAGTTCTTTTGATTTTCATGAATGTTATGAAGATCTTTAGTATCACTATTGACTTGAAAATGAGAAATTATATATTTTTAATGATACTTATATATTTAAAATTTTGTATTTATAATTATTTTTTAAAATATAAAATAAAATTTACTTTTAAAACAACTAGCGATGTCCCTCCCGAGCTGCAAAAGCCGAGATACATTTTTGCAAGTTGGATGATACAAACTTATGTTTGTTTTCCAAAATGCAGATATAATGAAGTTAATTTAACAAGTAAATTCTTATATATAGAAACTTATGTCTTGTTTTTCAAAAAACAGATATAATGTGGTTACTTTAAATTAAAGTATATACTTAAACACAAATGTGTGCTTGAAATCAACACACATTATAATTTATATTATAATTGTTGTGCGATAACATGTTATCTCGAATTTAAGGAATTTATGTTTAAACATAACATAATTATTTTACCATATTGCAATCTTTTAACCATTATGTATAAGAATATCAAGCATGTTACAATCAAGTAGACCTCATTTTACCAGATTGCAAACTTCTAACCATTATGTATAAGAATATTAAGCATCTTACAACCAAATAGACCTCACTAATGGATTGGATTGGTCACTAATACATAGAAAATAGAATCATAGCCTACATTGAAGATACTTGATAATAAATTATACAAGTGTTTTTAAGAGGGAAAAAAATATGTTTAAACATAATATAATCATTTTACCGGATTGATATCTTTTACCATTATGTATAAGAATATCAAGCATCTTACAACCAAATAGACCTCACTAATGGATTGGATTGGTCACCGATACATATAAAATAGATTCATAGCCTACATTGAAGATACTTGATAACAAATGATACAAGTGTTTTTAAGAGGGAAAAAAAAGGTCTTGTATATAGCTTCAAAGTTTTTAACTATTAACATTTTGATCTCAAAAAGTAAGAGGAGAAATGTTTTTTTAGTCACATTGCTTCTCTGAAAGTTTATTCCTCAAAGTTCATTGTTTCCAAATAGAGATACAGGGGAAAAATGTAGAATCTAATTTAAACAGGTATCGTGTAAAGAAATGATGCAGATTGATGAAGGAAGTCAACATTTTCTACAGTAGCTAACATTCCCCTCAATAGAAGAAATGATGTAGAGTGATCTTTGTAGCATCAGGGGCCATAGTACACAACTGCAACTATGATTTATCAGCAGCAGGAGCAGAGGGTAATAATGAGATCTAGAATTAGACAAAGATATGCATGTGTCTGTGCTAATGAATAAACGAATTTCTAAGCAAATATGTTTTTATTTCTTTATGTATTTATTTGGTTAATATTGGCAGTTGTTGGTCGGTTTGAATTGGCCCTTACTGGCTATGATTTTGGTCATTTTGTTGTTTCTATTGCTAGTTGTTCTACTGTTGTTGGAGAATGAACCAGTTTAGTTTATTTCCTTTGAAGGCTT
>ML783723.1:263930-281938 GCA_009831015.1 Picea engelmannii
AGAGAGAGAGAGAGAGAGAGAGAGAGAGAGAGAGAGAGAGAGATGCATCCACACTTATAAGTACACGCATCTTCAAATTACTAAATCCCTTTATGTAGATTAAAGTCTTCAAATTATTGCAATCCTTTATATATGTCCTTGCATATATTTCCTGTCCTCCCTAACATTGAAGGAGTGGGTTTTATATCGTTGGATTATGAGGTTAGTACCCCTCCGTGCGAGTTGTATGATGGAATCCAACCTAACGTTACCCTAACTGAAATGAGAACATGCCTTGCTAGTTACAAATAAAAATTTCCGAGCCACCATCCTCCTTTGCATTAACTCGGCGTGAGAAATGGGAAAGTGGTTTTCACGGTCACATTGAATCCTTCATCAGTCGCTTTAATGGATGTTTGCACAGAGTCCCTAGTGAGGCCTATCGCTTGGCCTTCGTGTCCACTGCTGGTTAGGCCACATCCCAAACATCACATGGCAAGGTACGGGTTCCTTAATTGTCTTCTCATTGTGCTTATGAAAGAGTCTAATGAGGTTTTGTTCCATCCATTCAGCTGCATTACTCTGTGTAACCTTCTCCGAGGATGAAAGTGGAAGATCGAGTTGATGTATAAGTTGTGGAGAGATTCTTCATGGCAAAAAACAAAACGGATGTTGAAACGCTCATTGGTCGTCTTCTCTGAACTAGGTAAGCATATTTCTCCATTAATGGTTCTAAAACCTTTCTGAACATTCTTGGTACTTCGGGTTTCTTTTTATTGTCCCTCTATTGTGCTGGTGTTGAACCTCTGGAAGACTACGCAGAAGTTTTATTCCACAACTTTCTTTAGTAGGGTAAAATTCACCCAGTGTATTGCATGTTAAACACCACAGTTGGCTCAATCCTAATCATAACCCTCTGTGTGTATGTTTGTGTGGAGATTCATTTCAGTTAGATTAACAGTTCTTGTGTGCTAAAGCTCAGGACGAAGATGATTCGGTCTCTAGAATAACTCTCTGTGTATGTTATATTTTGTTCAAGTGAAAACAAAATACTCTCGTTAGGATTTAATCACATTTGTTGCCTCTGTCAGGTACTATCGCCATGATTTTTTTTTGGAGGTCTACCAATCTGTGTATTCTTCCAAACCCCAGTTGACTCTTACAACTGAAATTCCTTTTTGAAATATTTATGTATTTTCATTTGTCTTTGATCTGTATATAAAAGATGGGGTTTTGTGTATCGGATAATTCGCTTTAAGAACATACCCTGCAATATGTAATTATTTAAAACTGTAGTTAAATTGGGTTATCGTCTTTCATTTATTGTTGTCTGCTTGGTAAACACCATTCGAAACCTAGTAAATTTAGTAAGGATGTTAGCTCTGTATTTAAACTTCGTTTACAAGCATCCTTTTCAGCATAGACAATCGGTCCTTCTAAATTTTGATGATGTCATTAGCATATAGCATTTTACTCTATGTGTAAGGTTTGAGTAATGCATTCGGTCTGTTCGTAGCACACGACCCATGCAAATTCAATTTATAATGTAAAAGCTTATTTGTTTATTTTCTTTTCCTGAAGAGTTGGATTTATATATTTTTGGTAGCCGATTTCTGATGATGTGACCCTGTTTTTGCGAGGGTACCCATCAAGAAGTTCTTAGACTACCCTCCCTTCAGCCTGGGACGTCAACTCAACTGAAACATGGCAGGGAAAGACACCAGGTTCCCAAATCTCAAGTTAAGTGTAATTCTTCATAAACATTTCCTATCATTAATAATTCTATTGCAAATTACTAATATTGATTTGTATTTCTTTACAAGGACTTCAACCATGCGCAGTCCTTAATACAGGCCCCTGCCCTGTGCACAAAAAGGTATTTGGTTTTCATTTCTCCACTCTCAAAGGAGGCCCTAGGTTTCCTAAGGGTTGACACGATTCTCAAACCAGAATGTTATCATCGTGGGTGAAATTTGTTCCTTCAAACGATAGCCTATTTTCTTTAACTCTATACCTCTAAATTTAAAGGAAGGGTATGAGGATCAAACCTTATTACTGTGTAAAATAAATGACTGGTATATAAAGATCATGGTTGTGGACTTATTCAAGTTGTATAGTGGGTTTTTATATGGGAATACACACAGTCCCTTCATTCAAAACAATAGATCCGTTATATAAATTTTACTGGGATGAATAGAAATACATATCTGTGAATAGTGATTCTTTCTTGGCTCCTTCTAGTTTTTACTCTGGATCCTACAAATAAATTCGAATGATTTTTGGTTTAATCCTATAGCTTTACATTTCGAGTATTACTGCAGAAATATATGATTCGAGGGTATATACTCTTTACTTCCAATACCTTACTAATGTATTGTTTTATTTCCAGCTTCTATATGCAATCTACTAGCCCATTCGTTTATTATTTTCCTTCCTAGGTCTTCATTTGTGACTAGGCAGACTAATTTCTCTCCATCCTTTCATTTCCATGAAGTTCAACTATGACTAGTTAGCATGTTCTTTTTCATTATTTCATTTTCCAGAAAATGCATTTATGATTAATTAGACTATTTGTCTTCCATTATGTTTCCCACCTGTTGAATATACATATATCAGGCATTTAAAATGAGTCATGCAACTTGCATGGTTATCTATGCAAATATATATTTATATATATCCGCACACATAGTTATTTCCTATTGTATAATCATTCCAACAGTAATTAATTCGATAGAACAAATCACCCAGAATTAAGAGATAATCCATAGGGAGATGCATGTACGCATAGGTATGTAAAAGTTTTAAATCCCATAATTACTTCCAAAATAACGTCTGGACAAATCCTATAGTCAAAAACAAAATAAACAAATATACATATGAGACACTGATCTGGTGGTGATCTCTAGCATAATATAATGAACTAGTATTCTATTTAACATAGCTATGTTTTCTAATAAATTACCAAACCTCAATTTCCATCTGGTAAAGACACTAAAATAGTTTTTTCTCGATAGTTAACAATTTAAACTCTAGGGGTTTACCCTACATTTCATTTCATTCCTTCAAAATTATATAAAACAAAGTACTCCATTCATTCTTAAATAGATGCAATTTGATCAGTCAATAATTCATCATGACATGCAAACAGATAAGGAGAAAGTAGACGTATCCGAAACAATTTGTGGGAAGACAAAGGGAACAACCACGTTCCTTCCAACCATAGAACAGGGCAGCCAAAATCACTTGTCATGTTCACCCCCTAGCCTGACCATGAATCCATGAGGGATAACTCAGAACTCCTTCTCAACAATGTCATTCCACTTCAAAAATCTTCCCCTTGCCTCACCTTCAACCAATAGTGTTCATAACAGAAAGAAATCAGTAATACCTTTCCTAACATATTACTCCTTGCCTCACACTTCAGAAAAAAATGTTCATAACAATGTTCATATTCCCTATATACTTGGCAGTGTCCTGCCTCCTCACATATGCTATTTAAAACCATATTTTTGCCTAGGTCTTTTTCCCTCCTTGGGAATTTTCGCAGCTTTCTAAATCCTTGATTTTCATGGGCTGCCAATGGCCAAATCCCTAATTTTCCACTTGTAACAATCATCCCTGAGGTAGTTCCAACATGTTCCCCACTCATGGAGTCATGGTCAGCTGATTTTAACATGGATGTTCCATTTGTCCTCCTACAATAAATATAAAATATTATGTTTTCATACAAGTGTCATAGTCAAATAGTTAGTTGGGTCAAATCAGATCTCTTCCCAACAGTCATAATAATTAATTACAATTTACCAAATTCAAAATTCGGAATTGCCAAAAATGGCAAAAAAATCCCAAATTCGAATTTACCAAAAACAGAATATTTTTTCTAACAATTTTTCAAATTCAAAAATAATTTATTTTTGGGGATGTCACATCTTTGCCCCCTTCAATAAAACACTGTCCTCAGTGTTCGTTCCTTTCTTGGAATAGGAATTGGATGAGATTTCCGCAAATCTCCCTCCAATTCCCAAGTGGCCTCCTCAGGACTAAGGTGCTTCCATTGCACCTTTACCTGAGTGACGGCTCTGTTCCGAAGTGTTATTTCTCTCCGGTCCAGAATATGCAGGGGTTCCACCTAGAACTCGCCTTCGGGTTCCACCTGCACCAAGTTCCAATCAATCATATGAGTAGGGTCATGAACATACTTTTTCAATAAAGAAACATGAAATACATTATGAATTCTTAAATTAGCTGGAAGTGCAAGTTGGTATGCTACAGGTCCAATTCAAGCTAGTATCTCGAAGGGCCCACAAAACCTGGGTTCCATCTTGGCATAGTTCCCTAACTTCAACGAACTTTTTCGGGCTTTGACCTTCAAGTAAACATGGTCTCCCACTTGAAATTCCAAGTGTCTTATTTTCTAGTCTGCATAGCTCTTCTGTCTATCATGTGCTTCTTTTAAGTTATGTTGTACCTTCCTTACCATGTTCTCTATTTCTTGGAGCATCTCTAGTCCAACCATGAGTCTGTCAGTTGGGTTGTCCCAACTAATTGGAGTCGTGCACTTCCTGTTGTACAGTACCTCGAAAGGGCTTAACTTGGCCGAAGTTTGGTACCCATTGTTATATGCAAATTCTACCAAGTGTAGATAGTCTTCCAACTTGTTTGGTTTTGTACATGTGAAGGATATCCTCTACGATTTGGTTTGTCCTTTCGGTCAGTCCATCCGTTTGTGGGTGACAACTTGTATTGAAATTCAAATTAGTATTTATCCCTGCAAACAATTCCTTCCAAAAAGTGGATGTGAATTTTACGTCTCTGTCTGAAATCACCATTTTAGGAATTCCATGCAGTATAAAAAAAAAATCATAAATATTTCAGCAATGTTTATAGCTTTAAAAGTAGACTTTACAGGAATAAAGTGTCCAGACTTACTAAGTTTATCGATTACAACCATGATAGAATCATTATGTTTCTGAGTTTTAGGAAAACCTTTTATAAAGTCCAGCGATATGGTCTCCCATTTCCATTCTGGCATTCGTAAAGGCTGTAATAGGCCGATTGAATGTTGGTTCTTGGCCTTAACCTACTGACAATCTTGGCACCTAGCCAAGTATTCTGTTGTTTCGCCCTTCATACTGGGCCAGTAAAATAGTTTTCTAAGTGCGTTTATCATTTTCTGGTACCCTGGATGGCCAGAATATGGTTTCTTATGCACTTCGTTCAAGACTATTAATTTTAACTCTGTTGAATCTGGTATGTAAAGTCCATTTTTAAATCATACTAGTCCCTTCTTGTCAATACTTAGATCTGATATATCTGAGTTTGTGGTGCTATTTTGTAATTTTGTCATTATCTTAGTGTAATTTACGACGTTTATACCTATCGTCCTTATTCTTTGTTCCATATCACTTTCTTCCCTACTGATATTTATCTCAAATTACCCATGGACTCTTCTGCTTAAAGCATCTACTACCTTATTTTCCTTACCCTTGATATGTCTAACCTCGAAGTCGAATTCTCTCAAGAAGGCTAGCCATATTGCTTGCCTTGCATTAAGATCTGATTGGCTAAACAGATATTTCACACCACTATTATCCGTCAATAGTAGAAATTTTCTTCCCATTATGTAGTGTCACCACATTTTTAAGGCGTGTATTACCACTACCAATTCTAAGTCATGAGTGGCATAATTTCGCTCATGTTCTTTTAATTTACGGGACTCGTAACAAATCACGTGTCCTTCCTGAGTTAGGACACCACCTAGTCCTTCTTTACTTGCATCAACACATACGGTGAAGTCTTTATCTGGGTCTGCTACTTTCAATATAGGTGCAGTTGTCAATAATTCCTTTAGCTTGTTTAAACTATCTTGACACTTATGTGTCTAGTTAAACTTGGCCCCTTTCTTTTTTAATGATGTGATAGGGTAGGTTATCTTGGGGAACCCCTCTATAAATCTACGATAATATCCGATGATTCCCATGAATGACCGGATATCCGCTACATCCTTAGGTACCAACCATTCTATGATGGATTTTATTTTCTCAAGGTCTACGACAATGCCTTCTGCTATAATTACATGTCCTAGATATTGTATTTCCTTTTGATAAAAGTCACACTTATAAAACTTAGCGTACAGTTTGTGTTTCCTCAAAATTTGCAGAACTATTCTTAAGTGTTCTTCATGTTCTTCCTCTGTTTTAGAATAGACCAGAATATTGTCGATGAATACTAGTACGAACTTGTCTAAGTATTGACTAAAAATACTGTTCATTAGGCACATAAATGTGGCTGGTGCATTGGTGAGTCTGAAAGGTATGACTACAAATTCATAGTTTCCATATCTTGTTCGAGAATCTATTTTGCTTATATCTTCATCCTTTATCCTAACTTGATGATAACCGGATCGTAAATCCAATTTCGAAAATATCTTGGCCCCACCAACTTGATAAAACAGGTCATTTATCCTAGGTAAGGGGTACATGTTTTTAATAGTCATTTTATTCAATTGTCTATAATCGATACAAAGTCTTAGAGTATCGTCTTTATTTTTCATAAAGAGGAGTGGTGCCCCCCATGGTGAAACACTCGGTCTGATATACTCTTTGTCCAACAATTCCTGTAATTGTATTTTTAATTCTGTCAATTCTGGTAGACTCATTCGGTAAGTTGCTTTCGAGATAGAGGTTGAACCAGGTAGTAGGTCTATGGAAAAGTCTATTTCCATTCTAGGAGGTAATTCTGGTTTCTCATCCACAAACATGTCTCTAAATTCATGTAGGACAACAAAGTCTTCTAACTTTGACTTATCACCTTTTTCTAATAGGTTTGTTACTTGGATGGCATAAACTTGACATCCCTTTCTCATACATTTCTTGAGTTTCATCGCTAAAACTTGTCTGACTGATACAGGTTTTGGTATACCTTGGGTTGTTTTAGTAGTGCCAAACTCGTCTTTATAATTAATTATCTTTGTATAACAATCTAGTACTTCTTTGTGTTGTTCCAACCAATCCATCCCGATAATCATATCGTAAGATCCTAGTGGTAGGATGTTTAGATTTGTTCTTATACTTTGACCATCTAAGATGAACTCAAAATCAAAAATAAAGTCAACTACTTTCCTTTTAGTTCTTGTTGCTAGTTGTACCAACCATGATTTTTCATGCTTCAGTTTCTTAAGTTTATTTGACTCTACTACATGAGGAGTAATATAACTTAACGTAGCTCCAGGGTCAATTATAATAGAAATCCTAGTGTTATGGATTTTACCTTTGATTTCTACCACAGAGGACTGTTGGTTAGCTTGCCGACCATCTATGGATGCATTTATCTGATGCAAGCTTCTGCCCACGTTACCCACCATCGAGGCTTCCTGCAAATTATGAACAACAACTCTGTTTGCTGAAATTAAACATGGACAGTTCCTCCTTAGATGAGGTTCTCCACATTCCCAGCACTTTAATGGTTTATGGGGGTTTTCCCCAAACTTCTTTGCCCCCAGAATTACCAGTTTATCGTTGCCTTGTGTATTCAAATGGTTGAAGTGAAGATCTTTTCTCAGAAAGTGTTTTGTTGTATTCTGATAAGGAGTTGGTTGGTATCCCTTCTTCCGTTGGTTCATTCAATCTTGTTTCTTATCCTTTCGGGCTTTGGGAAACTCTACCCACTATTTATACTGGTCGTAGTACATTCGTGCTTTCCTAAATACTTCACTCAAGGATTTGGGGTTGTCAAACTCAATTCTATCCCTGTAGGATTGTGGTAAATAGCTTAAGAATCGTTGGATTTTTACCTTATCCTCCCGGATGTACGGTACAAACCTTAGTAGTTCCAAAAGTTTATTTATAAGGTCCTCCATCGTCATCTGTCCAAGTCGTAATTCGTAAAATTCTTTCGTTTTCCTTTCATAATAGCTTTCAGAAAGGTACTATTTCTTGAAATACTTCTTAAAGTTAGACCATTCCAACTGTTTCTACTTTAGTCCCTTGGCCAACTTCAGGCCTTGCCACCAAATGTTGGCCTTCCCTTTCAGATTGTAGATGGCCATTCCGACCTTCATGTTGTTGGAATAGTTGTAGATCTGGAAGTATTTTTTGATGTCTAACAACCATGCCTCAACTTATTCTCCTGTCTTGGATTCTCCATCAAAGGTAGTTGGTTTAATGTTTTTAAATTCTCCTTCAAGGTGATCTACTTGTTTTCTTTTTCTGTCTGTTATAGTTTTGTCTTCAGCTGAAGGTGTTCCTTCGGACGAACTGTCTCCTTTTTTTGTTTCCTGCCCAGAGTTCTTGGAGGCCCTTTTGCTGACCTCTTCTTCATGGTTATCCTCCTTTGGGATTTTCTTGGTTACTATACTGCGCAACAGGACTTCATTTATCTCTTGTTGTTCCTGTTGTGCTTTCTTCAATTTCTCATTGTCTGCTTTGAAAACCTACAACTCAACAATAAGATTCCTCATTGTGTCTAATACTTCCGTAGGAGAACTTCTGTCACTATTCTGTCTTGGATCTCCATGAGGTCCCTGTTCTAGATTTCCTTCCATTCTAATTTCTACATCATCCTAATATGCCATAATTCACACAAAACAGAAAAGGTTTTCTGTTTGTAACAATATAGGTTTATTAGTTTTGCATAAAAACAAAATAAAATATATATGCCAAGAAATTAAGGTGGCCCTGTTCAAGGCCCAGTGTTGTAAACTTTGCTCTGATACCATATGTAATATACCTCAATTTCGTCATAAAAAAAAAAAAAATGTTAGGGACATTGACTCTTTCCTTATGAGCAACAAATTCAAAAGGCATAATAACAACTACAAGTACAATAGTCATCTCTAATCAACTCTCACAGACTTAAGTTTTCCTTCCTCATTTATATTCTTGAAGTTTCTTATGTAACATAGTAGACATAAGTAGATCGAGGGATGGCCTCGCCAATCTTAACCTCTCGCATTACTTGACAAATTTAACACCAATATGAAGTATTAATTGAATTCCAAAACATCCTTACTTATTCTCAAATTACATGCTAGAATTATATATATATATATATATATAGAGAGAGAGAGAGAGAGAGAGAGAGATGCATCCACACTTATAAGTACACGTATCTTCAAATTACTAAATCCCTTTATGTAGATTAAAGTCTTCCAATTATTGCATTCCTTTATATATGTCCTTGCATATATTTCCTGTCCTCTCTAACATTGAAGGAGTGGGTTGTATATCGTTGGAGTCTGAAGTTAGTACCCCTCCATGCGAGTTGTATGATGAAATCCAACCGAACGTTACCCTAACTGAAATGAGAACTTGCCTTGCTAGTTACAAATAAAATGTTTCGAGCCACCGTCCTCCTTTGCATTAAATCAGCCTGAGAAATGGGAAAGTGGTTGTCAGGGTCGCATTGAATCCTTCATCAGTCGTTTTAATGGATGTCTGCACAGAGTCCCTAGTGAGGCTTTTCGTCTGGCCTTCGTGTCCATTGTTGGTTAGGACACATCCCAAACATCACATGGCAATGTACAGGTTCCTTAATTGTCTTCTCATTGTGCTTCTGAAAGAGTCTAATGAGGTTTTGTTCCCTCCATTCGGCTTCATTACTCTGCGTAACCTTCTCCGAGGATGAAAGTGGAGGATCGAGTTGATGTATAAGTTGTGGAGAGATTCTTCGTGGAGAGAAACATAACGGATGATGAAACGCTCACTGGTCTTCTTCTCCGAACTGGGTAAGCATATTTCTCCATTAATGGTTCTAAAACCTTTCTGAACATTCTCAGTACTTAGGGTTTCTTTTTGTTGTCCCTCTATTGTGTTGGTGTTGAACCTCTGGAAGTCTACGTGAAATTTTTAGTCCACAACTTGCTTTAGTAGGGAAAAATTCACTTCGTGTATTACATGTTAAACACCAGAGTTGGCTCAATCCTAATCATAACCCTCTGTGTGTACGTTTGTGTGGAGAGTCATTTGGGTTAGATTAACAGTTTTGATGTGGTAAATCTTAGGAAAAAGATTATTCGGTCTCTAGAATAACTCTCTGTGTATGTTATATTTTGTTCAAGTGAAAACAAAATACTCTCGTTAGGATTTAATCACATTTGTTGCCTCTATCGAGTACTATCGCGATGAGTTTTGTTTGGAGGTCTACCAATCTCTGTATTCTTCCAAACCCCAGTTGACTCTTACGAATGAAATTCCTTTTTGAAAGATTTATGTATTTTCATTTGGCTTTGATTTGTATATAAAAGATGTGGTTTTGTGTATCAGATAATTCGCTTTAAGAACATACCCTACAATATGTAATTATTTAAAGCTGTAGTTAAATTTGGTTATCGTCTTTCATTTATTGTTGTCTACTTGGTAAACACCATTCAGAACCTGGTAAATTTAGTAAGGATGTTAGCTCTGTATTTAAACTTCGTTTGCAAGAATCCTTTTCAGCATAGACAGTCGGTCCTTCTAAATTTTGATGATGTCATTAGCATATAGCATTTTACTCTATGTGCAAGGTTTGAGTAATGCTTTGGTTTGTTCATAGCGCACGACCCATGCAAATTTGGATTCTAATGTAAAAGCTTATTTGTTTATTTTCTTTTCCTGAAGAGTTGGATTTATATATTTTTGGTAGCCGATTTCTGATGATGGGACCCTGTTGTTGCGAGGGTACCCATCAGGAAGTTCTTGGACTAACCTCCCTTCGGCCTAGGATGTTGGCTCAACTGAAACGCAACAGGGAAAGACACCACGTTCCCAAATCTCAAGTTAAGTGTAATTCTGCATAAACCTTTCCTATCATTAATCATTCCGTTGAAAATTACTAATATTGATTTGTATTTCTTTACAGGGACTTCAACCATGCACAATCCTTAATACATGCCCCTGCCCTGAGCACAAAAAGGTATTCGTTTTTCATTTTTCCACTCTCAAAGGAGGCCCTAGGTTTCTTAAGGGTTGACACGATTCTCAAACCAGAATGTTATCATCGTGGGTGAAATCTATTCCTTCAAACGATATCATATTTTCTTTAACTCTGTACCTCTAAATTTAAAGGAAGGGTATGAGGATCAAACCTTATTACTGTATAAAATAAATGACTGGTATATATAGATCATGGCTGTGGACTTATTCAAGTTGTATCGTGGGTTTTTATATGGGAATATACACAGTCCCTTCATTCAAAACAATAGATCTGTTATATAAATTTTTCTAGGATGAATAGTGATTATGTCTTGGCTCCTTCCGGTTTTTACTCTGGATCCTACAAATAAATTTGAACGATTTCTGGTTTAATCCTGTAGCTTTACGTTTCGAGTATTACTACAGAAATATATGATTCGAGGGTATATACTCTTTACTTCAAATACCTTACTAATGTATTGTTTTATTTCCAGCTTCTATATGCGATCTGCTAGCCCATTCATTTATTATTTTCCTTCCCAAGTCGTCATTTGTGACTAGGCATACTAATTTCTCTCCATCCTTTCATTTCCATGAAGTGCAACTATGACTAGTTAGGCTGTTCTTTTTCATTATTTCATATTCTAGAAAATGCATATATGATTAATTAGACTATTTGTCTTCCATTATGTTTTGCACCTGTTGAATACTCATATATCAGGCATTTAAAATGAGTCATGCAATTTGTATGGTTATCTATACAAATATATATTTATATGTATTTGCACACATAGTTATTTCCTATTGTATAATCATTCCAACAGTAATTTAATTCGATAGAACAAATCGCCTAGAATTAAGAGATAATCCACAGGGAGATGCTTGTACGCATAGGTATGTAAAAGTTTTAAATCCCATAATTACTTCTAGAATAGCGTTTGCACAAATCCTATATTCAAAAAAAAATAACCAGATATACATATGAGACACTGATCTGGTGATGATCTCTAGCAAAATATAATGAAATAGTATTTTATTTAACACAACTATGTTTTCTAATAAATTACCAAACCTTGATTTCCATCCGGTAAAGACACTAAAATATTTTTTTCTCGATAGTTAACAATTTAAACTCTAGGGGTTTACCCTACATTTCATTTCATTTCTTCAGAATTATATAAAACAAAGTACTCCATTCATTCTTAAACATACACAGTTTGATCAGTCAATAATTCATCATGACATGCAAACAGAGAAGGAGAAAGTAGACATATCTGAAACAGTTCATGGGAAGACAAAGGAAACAACCACGTTCCTCCCATCCGTAGAACAGGGAAGCCAAAATCACTTGTCATGTTCACCCCCTAGCCTGACCATGAATCCATAAGGGATAACTCGGAACTTCTCCTCAGCAATGTCGTTCAACTTCAAAAATCTTCCCCTTGCCTCAGACTCAGCCAGTAGTGTTCATAACAACAAGCAATCAGTAATACCTTTCCCAACATATTCCTCCTTGCCTCACTCTTCAAAAAATAGTGTTCATAACAAGAAGAGGTAATTCATTTCCCCACATACTTGGCAATGTCCTACCTCCCCACATATGCTATTTAAAACCATATTTTTGCCTAGGTATTTTTCCCTCGGGAATTTTTGCATATTTCTAAATCCCTGATTTTTAGGGGCTGCCAATGGCCAAATCCCTGATTTTCCACTTGTAACAATCATCCCTGAGGTAGTTCCAACATGTTCCCCACTCATGGAGTCATGGTCAGCTGATTTTAACATGGCTATTCCATTTGTCCTCCCGCAATAAATATAAAGTATTTTGTTTTCATACAAGTGTCATAGTCAAATAGTTAGTTGGGTCAAGTCATATCTCTTCCCAAAAATCATAATAATTAATTACAATTTACCAATTTCGAAATTCGGAATTGCCAAAAATGGAAAAAAAATTCCCAAATTTGAATTTACCAAAAATGGAATAATTTTCCTAACAATTTTTCGAATTCAAAAATAATTTATTTTTGGGGATGTCACATTGCACATATGATCTTGGGGGTGTCTTCAATTTGTTTCATATAGATTTTCTTTGCATCTTTATTTCCTACATGGGAATATTGTGTGGTTGCTTGTTGTTTTTTGTTGCTAGCAAGGCGAAGTGTTTTCTTTAACCTATGATATGTTATGTTTGGTCTCTTATTAGTACGATTGTCGGTGGAAGATGTGTAATTGCATTTGTTTCTTTCGCGTATGTGCTTTCTCAATTTTTGGTAAGTGAGTTTGTACCTATCAACTGGAAATGGTTCTGCTTGATGGCAAGCCACATTGTAGATGGAACCATTATCCATAAATGGTTATGCTTGATGGCAAGCCATGTTGTAGCTTGAACCACTTTTTGCTGGAACCAATGTTTGGAGGAAATGAACATGGTGAAGAGGTTGTTGAGCTTCACCATTAGCAATTTTCTCGTTGTGTCTATCGAGGAATGTTGTAGTGTACCTTTTTTTGTGCATATGATTTTTTTCAATTTGTTTTAAGTGAGCCTAGGATTTTTACTCGGGCTTCCCACTACTCGATGGAAGTCAATGATGAAATCGCCATTGCCATTTGTTAACATCATTGTTTTCTTACGATTGTTTGTCTTTTCTAGATTTGGTGATTCTGTCACCGTATTGCAGTTGATCCCATGCATCATTTTTAGGCTTACTACAGGATGGTTACAATGCACAGTGCATTCATGGCTGCAAATTTCTCTTTCCAATGGTTCATAGTGGATGTGTGATGTATTTCTTTCAAATGATAGCACATCAATTTTTTTTATCATAGTTCCACTCAGTAGAGTAGAAGTTCAAAATGTTATTTGAAAGGGAGGATTAGACCTGGATATTTACTTTGAATATGATTGATATCCAATGCAAACAAAACGACCCACCCTATATATTCCCCTTCTCATATGGAATTGACATGTTCATTAGATACGCTTTCCAACTACCAACTTCTGGTATATTTTGTATGAGACCAGGGGTCAAGTGTTGATGAAAGCAACATAATGCTTTTTGATTGCCACTTATAGTTGCATTGCAGAAGGATTGCACAATGTAAAGTCTCAAAGAGTGTACATCAAACTCCGTCGTGATCAAATAGCAAAGTGCAGTGAAGATACTATCTGCACAATTAGATGTACTAGTTGTTGTCATGTTTAAACCACAGGAATGCATGCCATGCATAATATGCTTCCAATGGTATTGAAGGTCTTTTCACATGAGGGACAAGTAAATATTAGATCCTCTAAAACTGCATATGGGTATTTTTTTATAAAGTAATGGTTCGTAATGACCACTAAGAGGATTAATGTCATGGATGCAATACGTATCTGTATTTTCATTTTTGTTGAAGAACAAATATCTTGTTTTCCTTGTTAGTGACCAAACTTCAATTACTACATTTATCCAGTTGGCTAGCCAATGTATACAAAATTTACCCCCCCATAGTCCTCTCTCACTTTCGGGTTGGCTTGCAGATGTAGATAATCACATATTTGAAAGATATGTATCAAAATCGTGAATCCTATGCAACTGGAACATAAAATCGGATGTCAATTCATACTGATACGATTCTAATGCATCTCGCAACTCAATTGAATAATAACATAAATGCAACAAAACTTGTAATGCATCAAACAAACAATCCCTCGTAGTGTAAGAAAATGATTCTAATCTAAAAAGTGCAATGTGGCTTAGTACTTGGTCAATGTTGGTATGTGCAGTGGAGTCTGTGTTCATTTGATATCTTTCAACACCTATTATTTATGTCATATTCTAATTGTTGTGTTTCAAGTTATTCCTAAATTATGTTTAGGATACTATGCAAGCAAGGAAGAAAATAACAATATAGTTTCGACACTGCAAACCTATTTTTTTTGGCTCCTCTAACTTTCTCTCGTCAAACTTCAATGTTTTGTAGTTGCTATAGCCTTTTCCTGTAAAGAAAAGTAGTGATAGTTATTTAATTAGATCAAATACAATACAAACTAACCAACCTTACAATTCATCCTCTTGTTAGCTGGGAAGATTCAATGTTATAGATAGAACATATATAAATGTAGGACCATAGAGTGTACATAGAATTATTGCACCTCGTATGACCCATTATTGTACATAGAATTGTGCACAGAATTATTATACATAGAATTATTGCAGCCATAGAATTTAAGAAAGTGTTTGTTAGAACACCATAACCATTGGGTGGGTAAGTTCTTGCTTTTAGCCTTTGCTTTCTATTATAAAATTGGCATCTAGAGAATCATTCTAAAAAATAAGAGATGGGTTGTTGTATGGGCTATCTTTATATTTGGACTACTCTTTCACAACAAATTGAATTCAACTGAAAATCTAATTCTAATTTATGGACAACATATATCTCATATAAATACTTTCACATTTTACTGCACGACTAAAAAAAGGATTAAGAAAATTACAGTAACTGCAATTATGGTGCTTGACCCAATAAAAATACATACAATGTAGATGTGCAACATAGCCATTCAACGATGGAAACATGGATGTAGTTTCAAAGTTCAACCATTGTGAATCATGGATTGTGTGAATGTTGACTCCCATTTGAACAAAATTCGGTTACAAAATTTAAATGCTAGAACAATTTTACTTTGAGTGCCAAATGCTCTTTATTTGGATATAAAAGTAAGAACGGTGTGAGCTAGACCTGTTGGTTTGAGTGTTGGTACATAGACAATGGTCATGTAGGCCGCTCATTGAGTCCAAAGTCATAAGGCCGGGAATTGGAAAAAACCCATCAAGGAAGAAGAATAAAGAGTTTGAATCATATCATAAATAAATCAAGAAAAAATCAGGAAACTTGGCAAGTAAAAAAAAGATAAAGATGCCTGTAATAGCCACTTCCTGAGTAAAACCTCAAAAAATCATGTTATTTTGATGACCTAAATGTCCAACAGCTTTAGTGGATGACCAATAATTGTAGGTGGGTTCCCTAGATGGGTTACTTTGTACTCATGTAGCTCTTTTTGTCACTTGTAGTCATTGACAGACAAAATGTCACTAAAACCAGCTAAAAAAATAATTGAAATCACACTTAAAAGGGGTTTTAAATGCGTCCTAGGGACTCAAACAAGTTAGACTTGGTCCACACCAATTTGGACTCATCCAAGTTGGAAAAAATTTCCATCTCACCAATCTTATCAGAACTAGTGATCTGGAGGTTTAAATCATGATTCTTGTAACATTGGTTCAATCATTATGAATTGAGAGAGTACATAGAATATAGCCTTTGGCCTGCTTTTGTCATTGTCTATTTTGATGTGTATTTCCAATTATGTTTTGATGATTTAGATATTTATTTGTACTTCTTATAAATAGACATCTTCATACTTAAAGAGTAAAAGAAGTTATTTGGCCTTGTTGATGTCTTTTTACTTCAGGGATTTGCATAATAACGCACTCACTAGACATATTGAGAACTTTAATGTTCTTTCTCTACTTCAAACAATGCAATAATTATTTTTTTAGTGGGATGTCGATAGCATATACATGTTCGAATCAACCTTTCATATGGAAGGTATTAATTGGTGTCGTATTGTGTTATATTGTGCATGAGTCTGAGCCTCAACACCAAATGCACACACACCTAACGTAAGTTCCTTAACTAGTTTGCAAAAACAGTGAGCCCCACTTACCATATTCATTTTATCCATGTTATATTTTTTATTGTACCATACGTGCATCAATGTAAAGATGTGATTAGGTGTGGGTCTTAAATTTCATTATGAGACAAACAAAGTTCGTCATGAACAAATAATCCAAAATATCTAGAATATAGTAATCAAATCCATATGGACAAATATGTATATATATATATATATATATATAAAGTATAAGAATGAATAGTAAGATGCTTACAACTGAGAACTAGAGCTCATTTATATACCCACGCAGGGGTGTCCTTAACGAATATTCATGCCCTTTGAGACATGACATTTCATTATTAATAATTATTATGTTATTAATATCTATTTTATATGTAAAATTATGTTCATGACATTGTCTTTCCTTTAAAAATGATTTGTCCTCAAGGCATACTTTACGAAAGACTTATCTATTTCTATAGCTTGTAATTATTTTCTCTTGATTCTTCATTCTTAAGTTAGCAATCGTTGAGGAACTCAGACGATAGGATCTTCTAAGCGCTGAGCAGAACTGTCGAATTGTAAAGGAGTCTGCCCATCCTAATTCGATCTTCTGCAGATTGGGGTTTTTATAGAGTTCTTGGAAAGAAATTGATACATGTATACTCCCATGATAGCTTCTATTTTAACCCACACTTGTAGTGGAAGTAATATTATTCGACATAGCGATTTTTTGTTTCTGTTGATACATTGATTAGCTGAAGTATCGCCTTTTGTGATTTGGATGTCTATAAGGCATCCTCCCAACTTGATCTTTACTTCGTATACTTGTATCTTTTTCTTGATTAAATTTTGGAATTGAGTTTTCTTCACACCCCTGGATTGTTTCTACTTTGACATTTGAAGACCTCTTTACATCAGCTTGATTTGCATCCTTTTGAGTTGTAAGGATTATTGGGTCTGTCATCGTTTCCTTATCGACTAATGATGTTTTAAGATCTAGATTTTCTTGTAAAGTATTCTTATCATGCTTCAACTTTTTAATTTGTATTAGTAAATTTTGATTATAAACCCTTAGGCATGAAATTTCTTCTTCATCTTCTGATTTGCCAACTTTATTTATAATATTTCAATTCTCTGGATTTTCATCTTTCATCTTTTTAATTTGTTCAAGCAATTTTTTATTAAGGTTCTTCAAACGAGAAGCTTCTTCATCCTTTCCTCATAATTTCTTCCCGAGATCTTGATTCTCTTGCTCCAACTCTTGGACATGTTGTTTTGTATCCCTTGACTTCTTAATTTGAGTAAGAAGTTTTTCACTATGATTTTTTGAGCGAGATATTTCTTGGTTTTTATCGGCAATAACTTCATCATATTCTTTTTGCATCTTTGATATCGAGTTCTAATTATCTGGAAGGATCACCTTTGAGATATCTTTAAAGTATTTTGATGAATGTGTTATAGATTTTGACCTCATA
>ML783723.1:362097-372398 GCA_009831015.1 Picea engelmannii
CCCAACTTCCTCCCAAAATTTGGCCTCCAAAAATGCCCAATATCTCCCAAAAATGGATAAAATCCATTAGTTACAGGCATAAAATCAATAAAAAATCCAAAAACTATATAAAAAAAACCACTTTTGGATTTAATTTGGGCGCATCCCCTTTATTCATGCACCCTTGGTCACATGGGCGCCTCCATGTGGCCAGGCGCTATTCCTCCTGTCGCGCTAGCACAACTGTTCGGACTGGCTCTCTTGGCTCCTGGTCCTGTGGCGTGGTCATAGGACCGGTGACTAACAACTTACCCAGGCGCATATGGTAGGGATAGACCCCGGTTCTATCGGGTGGCAGTTACATGGTGGCGTGGGACCCCAGGGCTAGCCCTTATCCAAACTGCCACGTATGTGGTAAGGTTTAAACCCCCCACGCTCCTAGATATATGGGGCGTCAATACAACCGTGGGCTAGGGCTAAGCTCCAGCCCTTTCCCCCTCCAAATAAACATTTAATCAAACATAAATACATTATTTTCCATATGATAGTTAAGAACTAACAGTGTAGCGGGTGGTTAGCCCGGTCCTGCCACTCCATATCCCGGTGGAGGTCGGGGGTTCGACTCCGGTAGAGTCCATAAAATTTTGCATAACCCGAAAGCCAACCACAGGGTGCCACGTGGAAGCCCATGACTGGGCCACATGGCACCTCTCCATTCGTCGAGAACGATGCCATGTGTCAAGCGCCATATGGTCCACGTTTCTGCCATGTACCCTGCCACCTATCTCCCAGTCATCACCGTACCTGCCCAGTCAGCCTGCTGACGTCATCCCATGCCACGTGTCACCCTTACAATGGTGACATGTGTCACGCTCGGACTGGTCCAACTCACCTGCCATACACCCTGTCACCTGCCACGTGTCTTCTCCAGGAGATGCCACATCAGTTGTACGGCCTGTACAGGAAGCCTGCCATGTGGCACTGTACGGATTGTACAGTCACCCATTTTTTTTTCCTGTTTGGGTTTTCTAACAGAATGTGATATCTTTCGCATATGGAGCCCGTTTGACAAAGTAAATATATGGCCAAAATCAGGAAGACAAGACGGACACAATGGCATTGGTTTCGTCGGATTCCGAGCACTTTCATTTTTGATCCTTTTTTAGCCCTGTCAAGCTCCTGGATTCGATTCTGGATCATCTGGAGTAGACCTTGAGGAGGGTGTGACAAAAACCATACGAAGGGTGAAAGGCATGTTCTCAGTAGAAAGGTGCTACTAAATGGAAGATCCCCCCCAAAAAAAAAAAATTATTTTTGATTGGATGAAGTTATGGTCCCAAGGACAGAACACGCTCGGATACCAATTGATCTGCCAGTGCATGGGTTTCTTTCACAATGGAGGTGTGTTATCTCTATGAATGCACACTATGAGAAATCTAAAATAAAAAAGGAGGTGCATAGCATATTAAAAACGAATTGGGAGAATGGTGCAAATAGGAAGAAGGTAATGCTCTTGCTGGAGATGGGTGTATTGCCTCTTATCTACATTGTCCACTATTGAAAAAAATGAGAAATGACGTCTTGTTTATTACGCTCTTGATGGAGATAGGCATATTGCCTCTTATCTATATTTTCCACCACTAAAAAATGAAAATGACGTCTTGTTTATTCATTGATCATAGTAAGGGATGATGGGCCAAGGAGGCCACCTAGGGTAACACCCAACTGGGGTGCTCAAGTCAATCACCTAGGCACAACACTTCTTTACATTTTGATGATGAATTAAATATATGTAAAACAAATGGTTCCCTTGGTATATAAGGTGAACCGGGACTAAAATAAAGCATTATTACCTTTTATTCTGAAGCTATGTGTCTTGGTTGTTTTCTTTTATGAGTTTGCATTTTACATTCACGACAATTTTGTTTTTAGGGTTTTCTGAAGAATAACCAGTACGCCTTCCTTCATGGCTGCCTCCTGGTGACTCTGTTTGTCATGATTCCACCTCTGAGAGCCAGATTATCTCATTAGCTAGCCACTCTCTCAGGGAGAAAATCATTTCCTTCGAGTTTTATGAGGCAGAAGGGAGGGTGCACCAACTGAGGTTTGCGCCCTTACTGGTTTCTTCTTGGTGGGAATGAAGTGAGTGCGCCCTCTTCCATGGTTGCACTGGGATTCTCCCACTAATCCCTGGAGATCACTCTGAGATTGCCAAAACCTCTTGGCCACTCTCAGGTCACCCCGGTCTGGATCCCCATTTGCTTGGTCACCCAAACTAATGGTGCACCCATGTTAAGATTTGTGCCCCTAAGGAGCCTTTTTTTGTTAGAAGCCAAGATATGGCTTGTGTGGTCACCTTCTCATGTAGATCACCTTCTTGGGTAGATCAATTGGTATCAGAGCCTCAAGATCCATGGAAAAGCTTCCAATCTTGAAGATTGAGCCAAACGTTTTGGGGTTTTCATGAAATAATCCAGAGTTTTCCCATTCCAAGGTTTCCATTTTATGCAAGAAGCTCCACATATCTCATAAGCCCCAAGGGCGCCCACTTCTCCATTTCCACAGAGAGGATCTCCACATATCTAAAACAATATATATCTCTCCCTCTAGACCAGTTCAAGCTCTGTTGCCTCAGGGTTTTAAGTCATATGTTCTCAAAACAGAGTCCTTTGTTTAGCATTGCAACCTAGGGGTGCCTTTTCTCTTCAGCTAGCCTCATAATGCCTCCATGCAAAGATCCTTTGGTATTCAAATTAGATTACAACACATCAAATATCGTCTAAGATCTTGCCTCCATCCTCAATGAGCTTCTTAGAATGCAACAAAAAAATAATCCAGATCCATTCTGGTTGGACACTCGAATCCAACTACCCAAATTTCTCGAGCAAACCAATGGTGAAATGGTGGATTCTTGGATTTGTAGCCTATCCACCTATTTAAATACATATCCAGGCCTTACCGAGGAAAGAAAACTCCAAATTTTCACCTTGCAATTAGAAGGATTGGCATAAACGTGGTGGGATATAGAGCAAGAGAAGACCACATTTGTGATAGAGATTGTGGATGCTCTAGAATCCTCTACTTTTCAACCCATCAAAACCTGGGCTCGACTTTCCGAAGCTTTGAGAAATCGCTTCTACCCACCTGGGTATGTGCAATCCTTATGGATCAAATGGCACCAACTTCGACAACTCCCTTCACAAGGAGTGCAAGGATACATAGACTTCTTCTGTAAGATGTGTCTCCTACTTCATGTTCCAAATCCAGAAGAGGTAATCATATTAAAATTGGTGGCTGGTTTATTAATTCAATTCCGTCGAGAAGTAGAGTTGTTTGAAAATCCAACTTTAGATAAAACGTTTCATAGATCTTTGGCTATAGAAAGGAAAGTCGCTCCTAGAGGTTGTATTTCTCAGTCCCGCCCTTACACCAACCCCCCCACCTCTCAACCATCTATCTCCCATCCCTCGTCCCACTTTCCACCTCCTCGGACTCAAAACCCCACACCCAATACAAATACAAGGACACCCTGGTGCTCATTCCACAAAACTACTTCACACAATTCATTAGATTATCGAATCCTCCAAAATCTAAAAACCAACAAAACTCTACTCATTGAGCTCATTGCACCTTCCCAAGTAGAAGATACCAAAGAAGTCCCTCTGGACAATCCCACAGAAGTAGATCCCTCATTGATTCTAATGACCCAGGAAGATTCGAAGGAATCCACCCAACCCCTCTTCACCCATAACTGCCAAATCAAAAACGCCTTGGATTCACTGATTATGGACAATGGAAGCCAGAAAAATTTGGTGTCTCAAGCCCTTGTCAATCACCTTAATCTTGTCACCACTCCACATCCACAACCTTATCAACTCGGATGGGTCCAAAAGGATGGCCCTCGCCTCCTAATTTCCAAGCATTGTCTGGTCAATTTCTCCATAAGCCAATTCAAAGATATTATCCTCTGTGATGTCTCCCCCTTGGATTGTGTAGATTTTCTACTCGGTATCCCATACCAAACCCAAATAAATGCTATATCTCTAGCCAAATCTCGCCAGTACAAAATTACCAAAGAAGGCCACACTTATATCTTAATTGTAGAAAAACCCAAACCCCTTTCTACCAAAGAAAAAATCCCACATGTACACTTAAACCAATGTGTCTCTCTCTATTTGGTGCGCCCAATCACATAAAACAATACAATGCACCCTATTTCTAAAACTATGACTCCCCTCTTCCATGAGTTCGCAGAGGTATTTCAGCCTTTGGAGGGACTTCCCCCCTCCCGCCACATTGACCATTCCATTCATCTCATCCCCGAATCTACCTTACCTGACGCCCCTACTTACCGGTTGGCCCCAACAGAAATAGAGGAAATGGAAAGACAACTGACCGACCTCATCAACTCTAGCCACATCCAACCTTCATCTTCTCCTTGTGTTGCCACCTTTGTCATCCCTAAACGAGATACCTCATAAATGTGCCTTGTCACTGATTACCGAGCCTTGAACAAAGCCACAATAAAAAAATGTACCCCCTTCCCCAGATTAAGGAACTACTCGACACCCTCCAAGGAGCTAAGTGGTTTACTAAATTGGATTTGACAGTTGGCTACCATCAAGTTCGAATGAACCCAGATGATGTTTGGAAAACAATGTTCAAGACCAAATTTGGTCTTTTTGAGGGGAAATCCATGCCTTTCGGTCTCACCAACGCCCCAGCCACTTTCATGAGGCTCATTAATGACATCTTCATAGAAAATTTGGGTCAATTTGTGGTCATCTACTTAGATGGCATTCTCATCTTCAGTCAGACATGGGACACTCACATGCAACATGTCTGACAAGTTCTCCAAATTCTCCAAGAACACAAGTTGCAAGTCAAAGAGAAGAAATCATATTTTGGTCAGACTTCAGTCCGCTATCTTGTCTTTGTGGTTAGCTCAGAGGGTATTCAACCAGATCCATCCCGCATCCAAGCATTGAAACAATGGCCTCTAGCTTCTTCAGCTAAGGAGTTGAAAATCTTTTTGGGTGGTGTCAATTTCTATCGTAAGTTCATTCCCTCTTTTTCAAATCTTGCTCGACCTTTCCATCAGCTCTCAAATACTTCTTCTACATTCATCTGGAGCAAAGAAGAAACTACTCACTTTGCTCAGCTCAAAGACGCCCTCTGCTCATCCCCTGTTTTACATCTGCCAGACCTCTCCCAACCCTTGGTGTCGTACTTAAACAGGGAGGACACCCCATTGCTTACCACTTTGAAACCCTGTCCGAGGCAAAAAAAAATTATAGTACCTATGAAAAGGAATTTTATTGTCTAGTGCAAGCACTCAAACAATGGAGGCATTATTTGTTGGGTAAAGAAACCATTCTTCATACCGACCACCACCCTTTGATTTTCATCAACTCTCAATAAACGATTCATGAACAAAGGCATCTTAAATGGGCCTCCTACATTCAACAATTTCACTTAGTCATCAGATACAAGAAAGGCACTTCTAATAAAATGGTTGATTTGCTAACTCAACCTCCCACTCCAGTTCTTTCCATTCTAGAAGTATGTTTTACTACTTATGACACATGGAAATATCAATATGCTATTGACACCGACTTTCGAGATATTTGGGAATCTTTGCAAAGCCCCACAGTGATCAATCAGGCCCCCTTCCTAGACTACACTATTCAGGATGGGTGGCTATATAAGTTGAATTTTCTATGCGTTCCACACTCAGAAGACCGCCTCTTTCTCATCAAGGAAGTGCATGCTTCAGCCTATGGGGGCCACTTCGGGACCACAAAGACCACCCAACATCTAAAACACCATTTTCATTGGCCTTCCATGCAGCCTCAAGTTGAAAAATTTATCAGAGCTTGTGCCTTATGTTCACAATCCAAGCCATCCAACCAGAAGCATGGGTTGTATCAACCACTGTCGCTTCCTTCTCGGCCTTGGGAGTCAATCTTAATGGACTTCCTAAGTGGACTTCCAACAACCCAAAAGAAACATGATGTAATCTGGGTAGTGGTATGCTGCTTCAACAAAATGGCACTTTTATCCCATGCACAAAGACTACTACAGTAGCGCAAATAATGAAACTCTATTTCCACCATGTCTGGCCCCATTTTGGCCTCCCAAGCAGTATCATCTCAGACATAGATTCTCGCTTCCTTAGTACATTTTGGAAGACCATATGGGCGTTATTGGGGTGCCACCTCAAGTTTTCTACTGCATTCCATCCTCAGACGGATGGCCAAACAGAGTTTGTCAACAAACTCTTGGTGCATACTCTCCGAACTCACTTTGGGTGCAACAAACAATGGGACAATTACTTACACATTCTCCAGCATAGCTACAACAAGGCAACACATTCTTCTACAGGATTTTCACCTTTTGAAGTTTTATTGGGCTTCCAACCAACATCTCCAACCGATCTCCCACTCACTTGGGCTCCTCAAGGTACATTCCATCAACAACAGGAACAACTGTCACCTCAATGATTTCTCCAACAAATTTCACAATGCCACAGTGTATTCACATCAACACTCAAAGAAGCCCAAGATCATGCCAAGAAGCACCATGACAAACAAAGAACCTTCATGGCCTTTCAACCGGGGGATCAATTTTGGTTACACTTGGATAAGAAGCGCTTCAAAGGCCACCATCACAAGCTTCTGCCAATCATATATGGTATGTATACAATACTCGACAAGATTGGAGAAAATGCATATAGGTTGGATCTACCACCACAACTGGGAATCCACAATGTCATTAATGTAAATCAATTAAAGTTGTTTGAGCCTCCCCTCTTGGAAGAACCAGTCACCATCACTCATCCAGTGGACAACATTCATGATTTCCAACTCCCATTGGCCAAAGACACTATACTGGACACTCGAAGTCACTCTACAAGACACCAGACTTACACTTCATATCCGGTAGCCCACCAAGGCTAAACTCCAGCTCAGGAAAAGTGGATCACAACTGATGTATTGCACAACAAGTTTCCGCATCTTTTCATGGAAGCCAGGACGCTTTCAGATCTAAACAGGGAGGAATTGGGCCAAGGAGGCCACCTAGGGGAACACCCACCTGGGGCGCACAAGTCAATCACCTAGAAGCAACACTTCTTTACATTTTGATGATGAATTAAATATATGTAAAATAAATGGTTCCTTTGGTATATAAGGTGAACCAGGACTAAAATAAATCATTTTTACCTTTTCTTCTCAAGCTATGAGTCTTAGTTGTTTTCTTTTCTGAGTTTGCATTTTACATTCACGACAATTTCGTTTTTAGGGTTTTCTGAAGATTAACCAGTGCGCCTTCCTTCATGGCTGCCTCCTAGTGACTCAGTTTTCCATGCTTCCACCTCTGAGAGCCATCTTATCTCATTATCTAACCACTCTCTCAGGGAGAAAATCATTTCCTTCGAGTTTTCTGAGGCAGAAGGGAGGGCACACCAACTGGGGTTTGCGCCATTGCCATTTTCTTCTTGGTGGGAATGAAGTGAGTCCGCCCTCTTTCATGGCTGCACTGGGATTCTCCCACTAATCCTCGGAGGTCACTCTGAGATCGCCAAAACCTCTTGGCCACTCTCGGGTCACCCTGGTCTGGATCCCCATTTGCTTGGTCACCCAAACTAATGGTGCGCCCCTATTCAAATTTATGCCTCTAAGGAGAGTTTTTTGGTCAGAAGTTGAGCTATGGCTTACGTGGTAACCTTCTCCTGTAGATTGCCTTCTTGGGTAGATCAGATGTGCACCAAATCCTCTTGGTGCGCATTCACTCTCTCAACCCTTACCTAACAACAAAAACCGAGAATGCAATATGGTTCTATCACTCCTCTCAACAATCACAAAAATGCAAGATTGCACAAGAAATTGAATAACACAGGTTCCCCAAAACTTCATTGTTTGTATTAGGGGATTTTATCCCTTCTTAAACAATCAATAACATCTTCTGCAATGGTAAATGTTGATTTTATTCTTCTACTTTTCTCTGCGCAATCACATTCGCAAGAGAACTTTCCAGCAGTGTTTACTGACAAAATTTGACTATTAATAAAAATAGGCATCACCATTATTTACTTAGAGTGGCGGATGCTTTATTACAATAATGGACTGACACTACACTGACAACTACTAGAGAACTAACATAGCAATACTTCTACTTTTCGCCTTGCTTGTTGCGAATGACTTGTACTTTGTTGTGTGCTCTATAAGGAAGGTTGTAGTCCTTCCTTATTGGTCCACATTAGATACAACATAAGTAGTGTATATCGTAGCAAGTGTCGCAAGTCGTGAAGAGGTATGGCTTCGAAAACTACTTGCAAGACTATTTGATTAGCAGCTAGAGACGACCTTGATACATTGTGATAACCAAAGTTGTGTCAAAATTTTAGAAAATCCAGTATTTCATGACAAGTCAAACCATATTGAGATCAAATACCACTTCATCCTAGACATGGCATAGAAAGGAGCATTAAAGCTCCAATACATATCCACAAATGAGAAGATAGAAAACATTCTCACCAATCCTCTGTCAAAAGATAAGTTCGAATATTTTTGGTACAAGCTTGGCGTGATGCAAAATGTCTCCCTCGCTAAGAGGGAGTGTTAATGTTTTGGGCAGGCATCGGGCAAACATTCTCCTCAAATTGGCCTTGTTACTTAACTAAGAAGAATGGCCCAAGCATATTTTTTATTCTTGATCATATGACTTGACAAATACTAACAAAGACTCAAGACACATATGCATCGAGCATACATTCTCCTCAGATGGACATGTTTCTTGGCTAAGGAGAATGGCCCAGGGTGTTGATGTTCTTCATGTATTAACATGAGGCATACATTCTCCTCAAATGGCCATATGACTTGGCTAAAGAAAAATACCTAGGTGTAGTCTCTATCCTTGATCATGTGACTTGACAAAGACTGACAGACTCGAGGTGCTATGTGAGAAATGAACACATCAAATAGGTGCATGCCGGAGAATATTACATCAACCGGAGTCAAGAATAACCTTTCTATAAAAAAAAAGTGTCAAGAAGATAAGACGATACCCATCTGACCATTAAAGAAGCCCCAAGAAGCAATTTAAGACCAAAGAAGAGAAGTCATCCTACACAAATAAAAGATAGAAAACAATAAACTAAAATTGAAGACCCTGGAAGAGAAGTCGACCCCACATGAAAAAGACATGTGACTTGAAAAATATAAATAAAGGTTCATTTCATTTCATTTGACACACTTACTCACTCATCTCTCACTCAAGAAGAAGGCGCTAGTTTCAAGAAGGTCTTATTTGGGCTAAAATTCGCTGCAACTTGAAGTTCTTGGTATTCTACCTTGTGCGCTACCTCTTGGGAGTTGCCCTAGACCTGAAAGGTGACTCTTTGATATCTCTTGGTCTATTTTGATGGTGATAAACTTGTAAACTCTTGAACTGATTCGTCTATGAGACGGGTTGCTCGGTTTTCTCCAAAGATTGAGTTTCCCAAGATAAATTAATATTTTTAGATCTTATTATTTCCGTTGCATTGTAACAGTTGAGATTTTCAATGTATAGTTATTCTATGATAATTGTGGCATGAAAGGAAATTTTACATTTAAATTCAACACATATTACAATACAATGTTACATAACACATTACAACACAAACATATTTCAAATTTTGTTTAAACGCAAGTTTGTAAATTTATCTAAATTATTTCAAATATCATAAACACAAAATACAACATATTACACACAATATTATATGTGTAATTATATAGACAAACACAACATAACACAACACATTACAAGATAATGGGAGTTGCACTAGACTTGGTTGTGACTCTTTGTGATCTGATTGGTGATGGAAACCAAGATGCACTCAAATGTGGAAGGTCGCATCAGCAAAATCATCAACTCATTTCCAAGAAGGCGCACTTGTAGTTTGTAGGACACAAAAAACAACAATGCACTCACTTTAGAGAGGGTGCAATTGTAGTTTGAAGGACGCACTCAACCGCAGCGAATTCACTACAGAGAGGGAGCACTTGTTTTTCTCTATGCACACTGCCTCAAAAACACATACACCATAATAAACAAATGAATAATGGATGGGGTGCACCAGTCCCTTGGTGTGCAACAATTTCACACACAACAAAATTGTAAAACGTAGAGAAGAAAAAATAAGATTCA
Source organism: Picea engelmannii (assembly GCA_009831015.1). Lineage (NCBI taxonomy): Eukaryota > Viridiplantae > Streptophyta > Pinopsida > Pinales > Pinaceae > Picea > Picea engelmannii. The sequence continues at coordinate 372,268 of ML783723.1, forward strand.
AAAAAACTTCATCGAGTGTATTAGAGAAAAATGTCCCCTTTAATAATACAGAGTGACTTATTACAAAGGTAATTGTTGCTTTTATTTTATGCGACTCTCTACACATTCATACTAGCGAGAGAAGTTTCCCG
>ML783723.1:376777-391388 GCA_009831015.1 Picea engelmannii
TGATTATATTAAAGTATAGCTATTGAGTGTGTAGATAAAAAATGATAATATAATTTATAATAGAAAAATTGTAAATACATGTTTATGATTTACTCTGCTGCTGCAAAAGACTCTCCATTTATCTTCTTTTGTATACTAACTCTTTTTTCAAATGCTTTTCATATACCTTTCATATTTTGTGGAGCTTTATTAAAACACTCTCCATCTACCTGTTTCACATAATAAAAAGAATATATTTATAATAGTAATTTTATTTTTAAATAATAAATTAAAAATTAACAAAAGTATCTATTTAATTCTACTCCAAAATAAATAATTGTTATACATAGTAGACATCAAACATCATAAATTTCACCAAACATCTCACATGAAAATCAGTAGTAATAAATTGCAAAAACAATATCTACATGGCACTCACATGTAGATATTTGTTAATGTGTTACAACACAACACAAGGTACAAGTGGCATACAATTATTCTCTTCATGAAGCAGGTTGCTATTGTTTCAATTTGATTGATTACAATTGTTTCAATTATTCTCATGGAATTGGAAGACAATTGATTACTATTGCCTATGCACCTCAGTTGAATAGTGCAACTAAGAGGGAAAATGTAAAAATTGCAGAAATAACAAGATGCATGCTCAAAAGCAAGAACATGAGTCATATGTTTTGAGAATAGTTGTGTACTATGTCAGATGACTGGAACACGAAATGATAAAAGTATTGGACACAAGACACTTTGACCCAAAATAGGGCACCAGGGATCTCCCTAAGGCTCTCCATTATTGTAAAGGATAGAGAAAATTTAAACTACTTTAAGCTCTCACCAGAAAACATACAACTGAAAATAAACCTATCACAAGTGTTGAATATAAACTATCAACATAAACCACATCACAAGCACGCTGAATATAAACTATTTAAGAGAAAGACTATCTACCTCATAAGCAACCCATTAAATATGCATACTTTTCACAAAATCTGTCCAACATTCTCTTCATTACCCACAAAATCTCTTTAAACCCAAACCCCCTAATAAAATGACTGTCACGAAGAAGAAAAAAATTATTATTCACTAATAAATATAACTACATATAAAAAAACCTATAAACCTTGTGACCTTGTATTCACAATTAGAATGATGGTGAAAACCTAGCTGTGAAAACAAGCCAAGATCAATAAGTGTGACTGTTACATGCACTGAACGGTCACTAAACTCATCTCAAATGTGTGTCTGTTTACAAGCTCATACTTGCTCGAGGAGAATAAAATTATCATTCACTGAAAATAAAATGTGTGTCCGTTTACAAGTTCATACTTGCTGGGTTTACAAAATTTCTCTAAATCCAAACACCGGAAGAATAAAAATATCATTTATTAGCAAATGTGACAACATATTAAAAAACCTATAAACCTTGCATTTTCAATTAAAACAAGGGTGAAAACCTAGTTAAAAATAAGGAAAGTCAATTAGAATTTAGAACTAGGGTGAAAACAAGCAAAGATTCATAAGTCTGACTGACAGGTCAGTGAACCGTCAATAAACTTACCCTGACTGTGACAGTTCAGTGAATAAACTCACCCAAAACAAAATGTGTGTGGGTTTACTTGCTCGAGGAGAATGGCTTGCACTACGTCACTACGCTGAATACGAACCCTCCAAATACCAGAGAAGTTGAAGTAAAATTTAATCGACACCCGCAAGAAACATAGGTCCCTCTTCCTCAACCGACATACATCTATCTATCTATAGTTATAGAATGGAATAATTCAACTTGAGAAGGGGAAATAAATAAAAAAGGCGGGTGGGCACTCTAGGAAAGTATTGAAACCAGGATTGGAAATATTATTAGCACAGCCACTCAAAATTGTGGATGATGAACATTGAAAGGTGTGGACAGAAAATGAAACGCACAATCAGAAAATGAGTGTTTATAGCCAGCGTGCTAAATCCAAAGTTTAATCATTTAAACGTGGCAATCATATAGTGCTACAGTAATTTCTTAATATGATTAGGTAAATGTTAAAAGGTAAACAGGTTAATGGATGCATTCAAAAATACAAGGAAGTTATGAAGAGGAAATCACATTCATTGATTTGGGAGGACGACTAAGAATATGCCAGCATCTTCAATTGTTTAGATTAAAAGGTGATTAATTGTGCTCATTGTCAATAGGTGTATGTATTTCAGCATAATGACGAAATGATCTATTCAAAACCGTCCGTAGACAGATGGTTTTGGAAATAAAAATGATTTCGTATAGATATTGCTATATATATATATAATACAAGAATTCGCAATTATTACATTGAGAACGGATTCACTTTTCAAATTAATTGGATGCAACGCCAAAAATGACACGTTATTTAAAAATAAAATTAAAAACAATACTGAAAAATAAAATCTTATTTAACTTTTGAGCCGTCCCAAAAAAATAAAACTCTATTCACTGTGCACTGCAAGACAAACCAAAAAAAAAACATGTTAAAATATTCAAATCATGACATGAAAAAATTACATTATTATTCGAAAATTTAAATAACAATTATCTTCAGCCTTTGCGCTTGCCCAGCCAACAGATCCTTCGTGTCATTTTACGTTCTCTACAATATTATTCTCTTTCTCTCTAACCAACCAGATCCCAACCAACAAAAACTAAAAGAATAATGAACAAACCAAAATTCAGCCGGGCTATTCCTACGTTTCTGGACTGAAAGATTCAGCCCTCATAAAGAAGACTTCACCATGGCCCCAGTGTGGATCCGCTGATACTCCTTACCGCAAAAGTTTTGGATGGAAGAGATTCTAATGGGCATAGGGAATACCCTGGGCCAGTATGTAAAAGTCTCAGAGGCCACCAGACAGAGAAAATACACCTCCTATGCCAGGATCTGCGTCTACCTGAACATCTCCAAAGCACTTCCTGGTACGGTGAATCTGGAATACCAAGATGAGGACTGGCAACAAACTCTGGACTACGAGCATATTCCCTTTCAATGCAAGAGATGTCACGAGCACGACCACCTCTACAGAGATTGCCCCCTAATCAAAACAGTCGCCAAAGCAAGTGAACACACACAAAAGGATGGCTTCACCACGGTGGTGACAAAGAAGCGAAACCCACCAAGGAGGCAAGCCCAAGATCACAAGCAAAATATCGCAACAAGAAACTCCTATGAGATCCTGAACCAACTGCCAGAGGAGGAGGAAATCCAAGATCCACACAAGAACCTGCAACAATCACACGAGAATCCTTCAAATCCAACCCCCTCCCGCCCCAAAGCCATGAAGCACACACAGAGGACAGGGGAGACGGAGATGGGGACACCCCCATGCAGCTAGACGAAAGAGATCTCGCAGGCATAGATCTGGAGAAGCTGGAAGAGGCCCTGAATCAAAAGGACCTGCAAACCCTTCCTGAAGAACAACTGCGCAAGGTGCACAAAGTATTTCTTAACTCTACGGGATCCACAGCACGGCTGGGCATAGCCACGGACTCGAACTCCGGCTCGAAGAAAATTCTTCGGGAGAATAAGAGAAGAGGGTGCAAAACAGTGCAACAACTGATCAAGGAGGCAGGTAATCTCATGATAAACTCTGGACAGATCCACAAGATCTCGGAGGTATACCTCCAAACACCACCACCAACCCAATGATGAAGATCCTCACCTGGAACATTAGAGGACTCAATGGTAGGTCCAAACAAAGGACCCTCCGAGATTCCATAAAAGCAAAGAACCCAGCTATTCTATTATTACAGGAAACCAAATGCGCAGGTACAGAAGCTGAAATCATCTTTCAGTGAATCTGGCGAGATTGCAACTACATATCAACAGACTCTGCAGGCACCTCTAGAGGACTGGCCATCCTCTGGAACCCCTCCAGCATCAGCATCAACAACCCTTTTTCAATAGTAGGCACAATAATGGCGCACTTCGAGGTCATTGGCTCGAATCAGGAGGGAGTCATCACAAATGTTTATGGCCCCCACAATCAGCAAGACAAAGACAAACTCATGCAGAGGCTTGAACTAATCAAAACCCTGGCGACCACTCGCAACTGGATCATAGGAGGAGAATTCAACATGATCCTTTCGCTGGAGGAAAAAACAGGAGGTACCAAAAAGCTGGAACAAGACAGCGGTAAGTTCAAGACCCTCATTGATCATCTTAAGTTAGTAGATATAGAAAATATCAATGGCACCTTCACTTGGTCGAATCGCAGATCAGGCACCCAACACATCGTTTGTCGTTTGGACCGCTTCTTGGTCACTGAGGAACTAATGGAATCAGGCTCCCATCTGGAAAGCCTCATCCTACCAAGAGCTAGCTCCGATCATTGGCCACTGGCCCTCAGCATAAACATTGAAGATACACCCAAATTCAAGCCCTTTCGCTTCGAAAAATTCTGGCTTCTACACTGAGACTTCCAACACCTAGCCAAGGCCTGGTGGGTGCAGGCAGAAATAGATCGTGGTTCAAGCATGTACAAATTTCAGCAAAGACTCAAGAACTTTAAGCTGCTGTTGAAGCAATGGAACAAGAGCAGTTTTGGAGACATTTTCCACATCATACAAGATATAGAAAGCCAGCCGGAGGCGATTTAGAAAACCTATATCTCTGGATCTAGAACCAACGACCTAATGAAAGAGGAGGAGAAGCTCCGAGTACAATTAGAAGAGAGAAGAAAGCAGGAGGAAATTCTCTGGAAACAAAAATCCCGAGTACAATGGCTCAAGGAAGGGGAACGAAACACCAAATTCTTTCACAGAGCAATGATGCACCGACGTCATGTCAACAGAATCACCCATTTAGAAGATGGCCAAGGCAACACAGTCAGAGAACACTCCAAAATAGAAGCAGAGCTAATCAACTTCTATCAGGACCTCCTAACAGAAACCAAGGAGGATAGAACAGAAGCTATACAAAGAATCACTAGGCACATACCTGCACTAGTAATCCTGGAGAAAAACGCTGCTCTAACAAGGCCCATCACCCAGGAGGAAGTGGATCAGGCAGTAAAAGACATGCCCCCAGGCAAGGCCCCAGGACCAAATGGGTTCACCACCGACTTCTTCCATCATTGTTGGGATCTGGTCAGAAGAGACGTCTAGGAAGTTGTAGAGGAATCGAGAGCTTCAGGTGTGGTTCTCCCAGCCCTCAATGCGACCTTCTTAACCCTCATTCCGAAAGAAGAAAGAGTCACAAATCCAAAACATTTCAGACCCATAGCCCTCTGCAATGTCGTCTACAAAATCATCACGAAGGTAATAGCCAATCGGTTGAAACCCATCCTGAAGCACGTCATCTCCAAGGAACAGGTCGGGTATGTAGAAGGGCGGCAAATCATGGACAACGTCATTTTGGCTCACGAGGTCATCCACTCTCTCAAAAATTCCAAAACCCTAGGTATGTTAATAAAACTGGACCTTTCCAAAGCTTTCGACAGAGCCAGTTGGCAATATCTCAAAGCCATCCTAGACTCCTTTGGCTTCGATCAGGGTTGGGTCAACTGGATCCTCAACCTCATCTCTTCCACCTTCTTCTCCATCCTGGTAAATGGCGTCCCTTCCAGGCCTTTCTCACCCACCCGTGGCATCCATCAGGGAGACCCCCTTTCGCCCTTCCTGTTTGTGCTCATAGCAGAAGGCTTAGGCAGATGCATCAAGGCAGCACTCACAGATGGCTCCCTCAAAGGTCTACCTCTCCACAATCTTCAGCCAGCTCTCTCCCATAGCCAGTTCGTAGATGACACTCTCCTTCTCAACTCCCCCACGGTCCGAGAGGAAACTACACTCAACTCCATCCTCTCTGACTTCACGGAAGCATCCGGCATGTCCGTAAACCTGGACAAGTCCAAGCTCTACTTTTTCAATACTCCTGTCCCTGTTCAAACGCGTATCTCCAGACTCCTTGGGATACCCAGGAGCTCCCTTCCGTCCAATTATCTAGGCGTCCCCCTCACGGGAGCTGCTACCAGATCTATCTCCTAGGACAGCCTTCTCCTCTCCATTTCCAACAGACTAAGCAATTGGACCTTCAGACCCCTCAATATTGCCTCGTGGCTAGTCCTCCTAAAATCAGTGTTACAGGCCCTTCCCACCTATCTCTTCACGGTCCTAGCGGCACCCAAACATGTTATCAAAGCCATAAAAAACCTTCAACGTAATTTCCTCTGGCACGTACATCAACCAAACAAGAAATGGGCATTGGTGAGCTGGGACAAAACTTGCACGCCAAAAAGTCAAGGAGGACTAGGCCTAAGGGACCTGGGGAAACTCAATCAAGTCATGGGAGCCAAAATCTGGTGGCATTGGCTAAAAACTCCTACAGCGGCCTGGGCACAAATCTGGAGGCACAAATACGCCCCCCTAATGCCTATCAATCAACTGATCAGGCATAACTCCAGAATCCAAGGATCTAACATCTGGAATACTGCTTGGCAAAACCGCACTCTGGTACAGAACCATGCCTTCTGGGAGGTTCGAGATGGAGAGAGTTCCATGCTCTGGCATGACTCCTGGCAGCAATTCAAACCCCTGAATGAAATAGAAGATCTAGTCACTCTTAGAGGAGCTATTGATTCACACGCCTCCTTAAAGGTCAAAGATATTTGGAAACCTCAAGGGCAGCACCTCCACTGGCGTCAATGGAAAACCTCTCACCAAGACCTCGGAGTCCTTGAGAATCTCGACTTAAGAGGCTGGCACTCCCAAGCCAACCGATGGAAAATTTCTAAAAGAGAAGGGTCGGACATCTTGCGATGGGGATACTCCACAGCTGGAACCTTCATAATAAAGGAAGCCTACTCCATACACAGCCACCCCTAAGGCAAAGTCAAAGAGCCCATTTGGAGCAAGGTCTGGAACTCTGCTCTCTGGCCCAAGATTTCCACCTTCCTGTGGCTGGTGGTGCACAATAGGGCTCTAACCTGGGACAATCTCAGGAAAAGAGGCTTCGTTGGGCCAACCCTCTCTGTGATCTGCTATCAACAAGAGGAAACCAAGGAACATCTCTTCAATGGGTGATGTTACAGCCAAAGTATATGGGATCAAAGCGTGCAAATCATGTGCAAGTCTAGTCAAAACCGGAACAACATCAACGACACAATAGAGCACTGGGACCACATCTTCTACAAAAGCCCGCTCCTAAACCACATCTGGCAGCTTCTACCAGGATTTATCCTCTGACATCTCTGGAAGGAAAGAAACAGAAGAATCTTCCACTCACAGGCCTCCTCGACAGAGGTCACATGGGAAAAAATCAGCTCACTAATCAAGGAAACAGTCAGGAGCAAATCTTGGAAAGAGGAGGACCTCAGGTGCATTCCCGAAGAACAGTGTATTCTCCAGCATTGGCAGCCCATCCCAATTAATCATTCAATCCCGAGGACAAACAAACTCCTTCAGACCAGCCCAATCATCTGGTCCCCCCCCTCCACCCATTTCATCAAAATCAACTTTGATGGAGCCGCCAAAGGCAACCTGGGAACATTAGGATGTGGAGCAGTGATCAGAGACTCCGAAGGAAAGATCCTAGGGATGTTAGCGGGCTTCTTAGGGGAAACGACAAACAATGTTGCAGAATTAACAGGCTTATTGAGAGGCCTACAAGTAGCAATGGATAAAGACTACCACAACATAGTCTTGGAAGGAGACTCACAAGTCATCATCCATTTAATCACCAAGATTCTAAATGGGAGTCTCCCTTCAAAGATCTCACCGAGCTGGCGACTCTCAGGAATGCTAGAGGATTTCAACTGCCTCCTCATACCCACTCTCAGCATTATACCTTCCCATGTGAAGCGAGATGCAAATAGAGTAGCGGATTGTCTAGCAAATGAAGCAGCCGAAAGGGAAGTTGATTACTCATGTTGGGTGGACCACGTCTCAGAACACTCAGACATCTTCACCAGGTGCCAAACTCTAGCCACCAGATATCTACCCCCCCGGATGGGGTGCCATGAAGACATCAGAGGACACGCAGGTTGTTGCCGGGATGCACTATTAATGCATCAACCGACGAGCGCCCTTCCACCATTAATTAGCCATGGCTCGCACCAGCCACCTCCATATAACGAGCCCTCTCGCGCGAGGGAATTGTACCAGTCTACAGAGCACCCAACACCAAGCCTTAATGGATTTGGCGGTCATGATGGTATTGCTCATTATCATAGGGAGGAATTGCGCTGAGAAACATCGACTCCTCGCAGTGTTCACTCCACCAGCGCATCTGCAGCATACTCCTTCCGAGCAGAAACTCAGGGCCCCGTTGAAGCTCTGGGGAAGAGAAGCCAACTCGATAGGAACCCGGGTCCCTTCCAGGGTCTCCACTATGCCAAGGATGAGAGGGAAATCGCACCGAGGGGCCGCTTGGTACAGGGCTGAGTCCCGGAGCCAGCGACAAAGGAAGTTCGAAAGGGCACTTGCCATAGCATCCACCTGACACAGAAGAAGACCACAGACGCCTCCCATGGTGTACGTAGAGGAAATCAGTTTGGAGGAAGCCATGCAGAGCCACCCCTCAATTGAATTCGAGAAGGAAAACAAGCTTCCGCCCGGGGACACCCTGCAGAACTTCAATGCCAACAGCTCGGAGGACTTCTTCCCAACCTGTTTCGTGGAGGAGGAAACCCCTCTCGACGGCACCACAAGGACGGCGACGCCACCAAGGATTTCAACCAAAGCAGCGATGGACTCCAGGCAACAAGCACCTGACGTCAGCGGTGGGCTGGAACAACCATCCTTCTCTGAATTATGGCACCTCCCACTCATCTTCGAGCTCAGAAATTTAATGGATGACCAAGTTTTTTGCCTCGCCAGGATTGACCAAAGGCTGGACATGCTTTTTGTAGCCCACTCCAAGAATCTTCCGCAGAGGCAATGTCTGACGTGTGCGCAGACGTACTCACTTCCAGCAGGCTGGCGACAGCAGGGGAGCGGGAGGAAGCACACGGGCAAATGATTCAATGAAGCTTTCGGTTAGGGGTCTCTCTGTCGTTCTGTATCTAGTTCTAGTTCAGTTAGCTTGCTCAGTTTCTTTACATCTAGTTATGGCACACTTTTTGAAACCTATTAGTATAATAGCCATGGTTTCCTTCGGGCAGGGAATTTCCATGTTTCTTTTGATAATAGAGTAACACTTGGCACAGGATATCCAGCTGTCCCAGTTTCCTGTTTAGGCGGGATAGCTGGTATCATCAACCGTTACTGTATGATCTTTATGTTAATATAATAGGTTCCACCCCTTTTTATTTAAAAAAAAAAACATACATTTAATTGTTTAGGTCTTTGAAATCCGCGCATGGTCGATTAAATGTTGAATCGTCGTACCATTGAGCGTTTTAAATTTGGTTTTAAATTTTGAATCGTACCGTTGTTAATGAAAAGATATGGAGATATTTTCGAATACTGTTACACCGACAATTTGCGAGTTTTACTTTTATTTTTTAAATATGCTCCACGTTCCTTTCACATATGGATTTAGTTTTCAACTGTATATTTAGTTTTTGATTTTATATTGATTTAACAGGGTGGGATTCAATCTCTGTTGATGAAGAAGTCATTGAGGAGCCAAAAAAAAGTGATGAGATTTAGAAAAAAGTGATGAGAGCCACAACACTCCTGTAGGTGATCATGAGATTAGATACTCCACGAAACAAGAACATGACAAAGGAATTGACAACCCATATGGTGGCAAGAAGGAAGAAGAAAAATCATGACGATGCACCTGCGAGAGAATGACATAGAACATGGTTGCAACAAATGTCATGGCCATGATTATGAGTTGCTACAAAATAAAGATGGCGGTGTGAAGATGACGGTGTGGGCTAAGACATAAGAGGATCTCTTGTAGGCATTGTAGGGAGATTTGTAATATTCTCAAATTTTAGAATATTAAATTGTAAGTGAACTTTGAAATAAGTTTTCGTTTTTGGAAAATTCAAATTTAGAAATTATTTCTCATTTATGGCAAATCTGAATTTGAAATTTTGATTGTTGTAATTAATTATTGATCACTGTTGGTCAAAGATTTGACTTGCCCAACTGTCCTCTTTTATTTGACACATGTGTAAAACAAACTTTTAATAATTAAACATTAGAAGACAAATGGAATAGCGAGGTTAAAAATAGTTGACCATGACTCCATGAGTGGTGAACAGGTTTGAGTTACCTCAACGCTGATTAATGATAGTCTATTACGCGATGTAATATGATTAGCATGTCTTGACATAGACATGGTGGTTATTCTAAGGGCTATGACAATCATGGTCGCAATTTTCTTCAATACAAATAAGTATATGATTCTAATCCAATAATGATGGTAAATCGGTTATGCATACAATAAAGGAATAAAGATATATTAATGGATTATCTATGTGTCGCAATCAATGTTGGAGAGTCAAGGAACTTTAATGTCCCCGAACCAAAAAAAAAAATTGGGAAATTTGGGGTACATTACAAGATTCATGCATGAAGATGTAGTTCTCCTAGATATCCAAAATTGCATTGGCAAAGAAGTCAATAAAGAGGATGATGTGGCAAGAGGAGACATGTACAAATGTATAAAAATGGTTTCCAAAACCAAAGGTATTGGACAACCAATTTCAAATAAAAGCTTTCCCTAAGATATTCCTTTGACATAAACATTGTCCAGTAAGAATTAGTCGTAGGATAAGAGAGTTTTGAAATCCTAAGCTTCGATTGGTTTCGTATGGACAATTTTTCTTGGGGGGGCGTTGGTCCCTCCAAAGGATGATTCCCTAGAATTTTAGGCTATGGTGGCTACTTCCATCAAGAGTTGGAATTCCTAGCCAACAAAATTTGTGAAGAAAGTAAATGAAATTATGAAAGTCTTTCTTCCTCCATCTACATCAAGGAAGAAATCCCTAGCCCTAGTTGATCATGGTCTGATTGATCAGTTTACTTGTATATGGCCATCCCCAAAAACTGTTGCAACCTTGATGGAAAGAAAATTGGAACACCCTCATCAAGGGCTCTATGAATCAATTTTTCTGCCGCTGAGAATTTTTTGCTTTTCTTTTTTCGTACAAAGAAGATCGAGACTCGATCCTTTGAAGTGTTCCATACTTCTTAGGGGCTTGAGGTATGCATCTCAACAAATGGATTCCCAATTTCAGCCTTGAAAATGATGTTCCTTCTGTTGTTCTAATCTGGGTTCATTTTCCTCGTCTTCCTCTCCATTTTTTGAGTGATGATGCTCTACAAACTATTAGGATGTCTATTGGGAAATACATTGACCGAGTTGAACCCAAATTTAATATATTTTCCTTTGCTTGAATTTGTGTGGAGGTAGACTTGGAGAAGGGGATCTTGGATGTCGTTCTAATCTCTTTGGATAACTGGCAACATGTGCAACAACTAGACTATGAACATCTCCCCTTTAAGTGTAAGGTTTTCCATGAATATGGCCATTTTGCAAAGAACTATAAGAAAGTGGAAGCCCTAAAGTCTTTGGGCACGAATAAGGAAGAGAAATGGCAAGAGGTTGCATGGCATTTTGGGCCACATAATGCAAAAAAATTGTCATCTGGAGGTGCCCAGATTGGATCCAAAAACCCTTCTTCAATTGGACCTTTGAATAGTTCAAAACCCTCTTACTCTACTGGACGGTTAATGGAGCAACAACCAACAACTTCCCCCTCGCACAATCGTGGGAACAATGGAGTGGTGAGCCAATCTGAGGGTTTCTCTTCTTAAAATAGTTTTGAAGTGTATTTTGTCAAATATCATACTCGCATAGAAGAAGAGATGGGCATCACATTGGGTGCTATGGAAATCTAGGTGGAGCTTCCTTTAGTCTAACCCTCAATAGACTCTCAGCCTACAATTGGCATCATTAAGCACCGTGAAGAGAAACACGTCCTTTTTTAAATACCAGTGATCACAAGGGTTTTATTTATCGGAGTGGAATATGGGGATGACTTCAAGGATGCAAAGATCAACTTCTCAGAATATCGGTTCCTTTCACAAAGGAAAATTGTTAGAGATGAGGAATTGGATGATAGGGTGTCTCAGAAAATTGTGCCTAGGTGCTCTGGCCGAAAATCATCCAAAATAGTTCGGGAGAAGCAAGCCAATAAAGACATTCTACTTAGCTCATAAAACCAATCCAAGAATGATAGGGGGGTCTAAATCCTCAAAGAATCCTAGAGGAAATATATCCAATAGAAGAGGTTCCCAATCAAACCCCTCTAAATGATGAAGTTGGTCTCCTAGAATTATAGGGGTTGGGAGGTGACCCTAAGATAATGGTTGTTAGAGATCTTTTTCGAGCAAAAAATCCCCAAATACTCCTCATACAGGAGACCAAAATGAGTGCAGTTGGAATAATAAAACTTGGGGAAAAGCACTAGATTTCAAATGCAACCATTGTTGTAGATTCAAGAGGTGCTCTAGTGGGCTTTGCACAATCTAGAAAAAACATGAGGTAATTCTAAAATTTAGTTATTCAACTTGACATTGGATATTAACTAAATTCAAGTTGAGAAAATAAAATAAAATTTTGCAGTGATTAATGTATATATGTCGAGAAGCTCACTAGATAAATATGCTTGTTGGAGGACTTTGCAAATTCTTACAAGAACTGAACTTACTACAGACTCCATTCTTGTTGGGGATTTTAGCGTAGTCCAAAACAATTCAAAGAAACGAGGAGGAATTTTTGGTTTGGACCCATTTTGTTTGAAAATGAAGGAAATAATGGTTGATTGGGATCTGCTAGCTATCAGCCTGCAAAGGGGAAGATATACCTTGTCTAATATGTGATCCAAAATCGGATTCAGAAGCCTGATAGGGCATGAAAAATGCTCAAAAATGAAAGTGCTCGGAATCCGACAAAACCAACACCATTGCGTCTGTCTCGTCTTCCTGATTCCGGTGGTATATTTTTTTTGTCAAACGGAGTCCGTATGGAGAAGATATCGCATTATGTCTGCCAGGCCAAACAAGCAAAATTTTTGGATGCTGACTGTACCTGTCCGTACAGTCCATACAGGACACGTGGCACATCCGTACGTGTGACACGTGGCATGTCCGTACAGGACACGTGGCAGGTTCCATACAGGACACGTGGCGGCTCCAGGGAGTGACACGTGTCAGGCTGATTTGGCACTTTTAGCGTACGGTTGGACCAATCCTGAAGTGACACGTGTCACCACTGGAAGGGTGACACGTGGCACGGGTGACGTCAGCAACTGACATGGCGACCGTACGATGACGTCAGCAGCATACGTGGCAAGTGACGTGGCAAGGTACGGAGAGATGACGTGGCAGGTGACGTGGACGAATCGGCAAGCGACACATGGCATCATTTGGGCGAATCAGCAAACGACACGTGGCATGCATCGATTGGATGTGAGGGTGCCACGTGGCCCAATCACGGGCTGCCACGTGGCACCCCGGTTTTTGTTAATATGGCCTATGTCAAAAATTTTGGTGTCGTCGGGGATCGAACCTGCGACCTCCCCAACAGGCTATGCCTTCGTATCAAGTCTCCGACCAACTAGACCACCGTGTGTTCCTTGTTAACATTGTGGCACGATTTATATTTGTTTTGGTGTAATGTTGAATACGGCGGGGGGTCGGGCCGGGGCTCAGCCCCAACCCCCGATTCTATCCATTGATATGTGACCGTGGCATTGTTTGCGTGGGTGGTTTAAACTATTATGGCCCACGGTCATTTGATATGCGTTAGCCCAACGGTTATGTGGTTTAGCCACGGCCATATGCCCTACACCATGCGACCAGGTGCGAGTGTAGAGGGGGCCAGCGCTTAGCCTACGACTAGCGCTTGGCCATATTATAAGTGCATATGACCACCTAAAGGGGGCGCGCGCTAGGCCAAAGGGGGCTAGCGCCTGTTATAACTATAATATGGTTTATAAAGTGGGTTTTTCAACCACTTTTGGTTAATTTTAAATGTAATTAATTCATTTTTAATGTAATTGGGAGTTATTGGGTGGTTTTTGAGCCTAACTTCTTGGAGGAAGTTGGAGATGGGCAACTACTTTCCCAACTATTTAACCAAGTCCATTTTGAGGCCATGGGGACAGCTTTTGGACATCTTTTGAGAGCATTCAGAGCAGAGATGATGAGGCAAAGCCAAGTCAAAGCCAATTTGAGGCAGGGAGACTGTTGAGGAGGAGATGTTGTCGGACCGTTTCTGAGAGCTCCGGACATCCGTTTCAGGTGCCGTTTTTTGTGCATGGTTCTAGAGATCTGGGCGAACATGACCGGATTAGTCTAGAAGCCATTCGGCATTGTAATGATGTACTATTGAGCTTTCGAAAAGAAATAAAGAAGCCTCCCCCACAGAGAAAAGGCTCGGAGACGTAGGCAAAGTTGTGCCGAACTCCGTTATCAACCTGTGTATTATGGTTTGTTGCTTTTCATTGCATTTCAGATTTGCATATATGTAAATGGCTGTATAATTCCTTTTCTTTTATCGTTCTTTCGTTAAGTTTCCCAATGGTCAATTAATGCATGCAAATAAAAACTCAACCATAAGTCATTCGAAAAATCCTGACGGATCAAGTGGTATCAGAACTAGTTGACGTTTGGATTTGAGTTTTGCATGTTAGCCAGGGA
>ML783723.1:394422-416480 GCA_009831015.1 Picea engelmannii
TCTTTCGTTAAGTTTCCCAATGGTCAATTAATGCATGCAAATAAAAACTCAACCATAAGTCATTCGAAAAATCCTGACGGATCAATATGTGCATGGGGCTAGGTCACATTGTTGCCAGACTCGACCAATTTTTGATACACAATAGTTTTTAAAAAGTTGATTCCTCAAAAAAATCCTACATTCTTCCTTCCCTTACCTCTGACCATAAACCTATCTCTTTGCTCATTTTCCCCATACCAAAATATGGACCTCTCCCATTTTGTTTTAACCCCTTATGGCCCAACCACCATGAAGTCTTCTCCTTGGTGGAAAATGATTGGAAAACTTAGGTCCCTAGTACACATGTTTTTATATTGGAGTTGAAACTCATTTTGGTCAAAATGGACCTTAATAATTGGGCCAAGACTTTCTTTATTCCTCCCCACAAGGAGAAAGAAGAGTTTAAATTGAACAAGGATACTTTTCAAAGGAAATCGAAAATAGAGACATAACTTCTTATAAGCAAAGGGAAGAACTAGACTTGCAACTACAATACCAACGAGCGATCAGGTGGGAAGAGGAATAATGAAGATTAAAGTCACATTTTTTGTGGATTTAGGCTAGGGATGGAAATACCAAGTTTTTCCATAACCAAGCTAAAGCTAGGATCTCCAAGATTAACGTGACCAACATTCAATAAAAAGATGGTACTCATATTTCTGAATTTGTTGATATAAAAATGGTTGCCAAAAATCACTTTTTTTTATCTATTTTCTCAAAAGCATGAGGCAGATCCCTCTAGTGTGCTTGAAATGCTTGAAAATATTCCTTCTCTTGTAACTATTGAAAAAAATTGGCCCTCACTCTTCCCATATTGGAAGCTGAAATCTTTTCCGCCATTTAGAGTGTGGGGTAGTAAAAGGCTTCAAGTCTGGATGGTTTCTCTATCTCCTTTTATAGGCAATTTTGGGGATTTATAAAATATGATTTAAAGCGCATGATGCAATATTCTGAATAATACTTAAGGCTTGGCATGGATACCATTTCCTCATTTCTTTCTCTCATCCCCAAAGAAGCCAATTCCACCTCCTTTAACAAATCCGACCCATCTCTTTATGCAACTTGTCTTACAATTTTTTCACAAAAATTATAGCCTCCCAATTAAAAAGGATCCTCCCTAAGATCATTTCACCTAATCATAGTGGTTTCATGCAGGATCGAAAATATTTGGACAACATTGTGTTGGTACAAGAAGCCATTCATTCAAGTGTCAAGGAAAAAGGGAAAGGTATGTTTATTAAATTATACATGGCTAACACTTTTGATAGAGTTAGGAATGCTTTTATTTCCCGGGTTCTTTAAAAGTTTGAGTCCAACTCTCAATTTATAAAGTTTGTTTTGACATGTATAAGTGGCCCTTGGATAGCTCATTTAGTGAATGGAAAGCCTATAGAGTTTTTCCATATTAGCAGAAGCCTTCAACATGGTTGCCCTCTCTCACCTCTCCTTTATATTATTATGGTTGAAGCATTAGGCAGAAAATTGGAGCAAGAAAGATTGATGGGGAACCTCCTTGGTCTCCCAATTTCCCGAGGTGTTAAAAATATTAACCACTCCCATTTCACAAATGATACTATGCTGCTAGGAGGCACTTCACCGATTATTTCCACTCGGTTTAAAGAAGTTTTGAACACTTTTTTGGATGCCTCGGGTGGAGATGTTAACAGTTGAAAGTGCCAAATTATGGGTTGGAATGTCCCTTCACAGAAAATGGGTGCAATATAAAAAATATTCCAATTCCCAATTGCTGAAAAATGGGCCTCATTTTTCTATCTTGGCATCTCAATTTCATTGAAGAGCTCCACATCCCATGAGTTACTACCTATCATGGAAAAAATAAACGAGGAGTTTGAACATTGGGGTACTCAATGGTTGCATCCAACTAGGGGAATCATATTAATTAAATATGTACTATTAACACTTTCCTCTCCACCATTGCTCTGTGTTATTGACACCTAAAGGAACCACAAACCAGATCTCTAAAAGGTTAAGGAATTCTTGTGGAAAAGAGGGAAAACGAATTCTTAAAAACTTCATCTAGTTAATTCGAACTAAGTTATTTTCCCCAAGATTAGAGGCGGTATGGGCATTAGGAATCTAGAGGCAATGAATAAGACCATGAGTGCTAAACCTCTTTGGCGATTGATAACATGTCATCCCACCTAGTGGAAAAAGGCTTTGCACAATAAGTACTTTACATGGAAAAGACAAAAATGTATTGAGTCCCAGCCTACATTCCTTCAAGGATCTCCCATATATAAACTTTTGCTTTCTATAAAAGACAAATTTTGCAAAAAATTCTCATGGACCCCAAGAAACAGATGATAGATTTGAATATGGGAGGACAACATTCTTGGTATGGAGCACCTTGTCTTGAGGTTGGATTTGGGTCCCCTGTGAGTTTGGATGGATAATAACGAGATTTCTTCTTTGTTTGATATATCAGAGTGGGAGTCGTCCTCAAAAAATTGGAAAATATGGAAACTCCTCACTCTTCCAAAGGTCCAGAAGTTGTCACTCCTGCTCTCCTTGCACAAATGTGCCCCCTGTAATATAGAAAAGAAAGACACTCGCGGCTAGTGTGACTCTTCTTTCACAATGAATAAGGGATATCATGTATTTCTTAAGGAAATGATTTGTTTCCCTTTCTCTGGTCTTTAGGTGTCTATATGGCACAATGATGGCATTCCTAAAATAAATAATTTTTGGTGGATTATATCCCATAAAAAGGTGCTAAGTGTTGAAAGTTTGCCAAAGCGTGGTATTGCAGGTTCCTCGAGGTGTGCTCTGTGCCAAGTATAGGAGTAATCCTCTCAACATTGTTTTGTGGAGTGTGTATATGCGAAAGAAGTGTGGTTGATTGTATTTGAAGGTCTGTTACACAGATTCATTTGGTTCAACACATGCACTGATTTTTTTATTCGTTGGGGGAAGTAATATCGTCGCAGTTTCAAGCAAAAAGACAATATGAAGTGTATTTGGATGGCTCTCCCTAAATACATTTGTTGGGGGATATGGATTGCTCGAAATAAAGCTATATTTCAAGAAGAAAAGAAGAACCCTAAGAGAACGACGAATAAGGTTATATCCTTGATGTGTGAACACATGGGATTCATGTTAAAACAATTGACCCAAATTTTGGATTTATATGAGCAAAGATGGCTAAGTAAGTTCCAACTGGCAAGCATATAGTATATTATTAAAGCTCGAGAATCTCATCCTCCTATGTGGGTGACAAGGTATTCCAATCAATAATTTCAAGATTAGCTCACTCAACAATAGTTGCATTATCTATTTTTTGATGGGGCTTCTCGAAAAAACCTAGGGGTGAGAGGAGCGGAGGGGTGGGGGCAGGGGGAGGGATAATTAGATTTGGAGGAAATAAAGTAGCACATTTTGATTGGGGACTTGGCCATAATTCAAATAACATTACAAAGGCATATGCCTTGTGGCATGGAATTCAGATTGCAAAATAAAAAGGTCTTTCACAAGTAGTCATTCTTGGTGACTCCATGCTCATTGTCAAGGCCATACTCAAACATACTAGCATCAGTAACAATCTTTTTAAAGGGATAATCTCTTGCATCTTAATTCTCCATGAATTCTCCTTTATCATTTACTTCTTTTCTCTTTTGGGTTTTTTCTTCCATGCGCCCATTGCTAGTTGATAATTTCATGTTTGCGGGGGTCCTCAGAATTAATGAAAATGGATTTATGGAAATTGACGCTTGGAGCTTCAAGGTTAACATTATGAATGGAAAATTTTGTTCTTATTAGCATCTATTTTGTTATCTATGTTGCATTTGTTTTATTTTTTTGAGTAGAAACAATTGCCTCCTATCATCACAATAACACATTATTGTTATGTAAAAATATTTAAGAAGGATCCATCATTTATTTAATTTTGATGAGTAATTTTTATAGTTAATTGGTTTAAAATGGTTTTAATATTTTTTAATAACGAGATTATTTTAAAATATTGTTCATTAAATAATGTATTTATATTATTATAATAATATTTTTTATAATAATAATAATAATAATCTAACTTTAAGGTCCCAAGCTAGACACCAAATTGGTGTATAAGAACCCTTTGTTTGTGGGACAAAGGACCCCCTTCAGGCAACGATTTGACTACTAATGTCTACGGTGGTGTACATACCCTACCCCCCTGTTGATTTGAATCTGTGACCTTTAATATATAATATTTTAATAATAAAAAATTCCACGAAAATTAAAAAAAAAAACGTAAATTTATTCATCCGAAGAGACAAAATTACATTATGTAGGTGCTTTGAGAGCACATCTCTTGGGAGAGAGAAAGAAGCCAAGGAAAAATAGTCGGCATATCATAAAACTAAGTCTAATAAAAGAGCGTTATGTTCAGAAAGAGAAGAGAAAAAGAGACAACAACATAATAAGTATAGTCTCGATCAGTCGAAAAGAAGGTCCATTAAAGCCAAAAAAAAAGCTGGAAATATCAACGTCGATGGTAGAGTTGTCTATGTGAGAGTCCATGAGATATCAATAAATAGTCAAAAATATATATACAAAAGCTAGAAGAAAGCAGAATGTCGATGCCACAATCCATTAATTACTGAGTGAGTGCGGGATCGTCGATAAAGGGGCGGTGATAGTACTCAAAAGACTTATCCCCAACAAATTAAGAGACATGCCTTTGACCAAAAATGAGCTACATCCCTGCTTTTGAAAGAGCATATGCTACAGAGTTTTGAATCATGTATACATAATTTAGAACAACAAAATGAAAAGTAGAAATAAACTTGAAGATCTCCTCCAAAATAGGCATGAGAAGAATATTATGACAAATTTGAACTTTACTAGTCCAATTGATGATATTCATCGAATCTCCAAAAAATTGAATGGATTGAACCTTCTTCTCCCCGGAGAATTGAAGAAGCAGCTTTAAGACTATAAACTCGGCACAATTATTGGTCCATTGACATAGGCCCATTTTTATTTTGAAGAAATGGTTATCAGAGAGATACAACACTGCGCCACCCCCACGAGATTGATTATCATTTTGAGATTTATCAATGGATTCAGATTGGTAAACACAGATAACAGGGATGTCTTTTTCTTGAGGAAAATGAGATAAAATCGAGAGGCCATGGGAAGCAATGAGATATGTAAGAGTGGGTTCATCCTTGAAAATTACAAAGTTACGAGCCAACTAGATGCCCCAACAAACAATTAAAGGTAAAGATTTATTTTTCTTTTGGACAGACACATGAAGCGAGTCCTTCCAAGCCTGTTCCAAAGAGGGGCCCTCCCAAACACATACTAAATTTAGAAGGGTCGAGGTTTCTTTCCAAACTCTCAGAGTAAAAGGGCAGGATATAAGAAGATGAAAATAGATTCGTTGTCTGCTTTACATAGGGGGAATCGGCCTAGCCCAAAACACTTTCTCTTTCACATGTTATCCCAGGTAGGGACCTTATTATTTATAGCAAACCACATGAAAATTTTGGCCTTCTAAGGGAATATTAGCTTCCATAACCCGCTCCACTACCAACATGGTTCCCTACGAAGAAGTACTACATTAAGAGAAATATATCCCAGTTTGGGTGTGTAAGCCTTTTTCCACACCATTTTGTCCTCTTTGTCAGTAAGCCTAATATGACCAACCCTAAGAGCAGAGATAAAATTATCCCAAAGAATGGCAAGATTGTCTTCTAGTCCGAGTGAGGCATAGCTCCTCCACCCTTGATGCCACAGTGACCGGAACCGAGGCTTGATGAATAAATAAAATATCGTGTTGATGAAGCCAAGCTAAAAGATCGTCTCCCAAAATATGTGAATAAATTTTAATAAATTATATATATAAATAATTAATTATAAATTTATATATTATATTATTACTTATTCTTTTATTATGCCGAAGACATATCTTAAAGATAGGTTTTGTAGAAAAACTCTCAACAAGCAAAACTTGTCAACCAAAACCTCTCAACTAGGAAAACCACTTTATCACCCGGCCAAGCAAAACTTGTCTTGTCAACCAAAACCTTTCAACCAGGAAAACCACCTTATCACTCCAGTTGTTGACCAAGCAAAACTTGTCAAGCAAAACCTCTCAACCAAAAAAACCACCTTATCACTCCCACTGTCGACCAAGCAAAACCACCTTATTTGCTTTTAATACTTCGGTGACATCGTCCACGCAACGACTTATAACGAGCATATTTATTATTAATGCGTGCTTTTAATACTTAGGTGACATCTTCCACGCAACGACAGTGGCGGTGGTAGTTGAGTACACACAATCTATTCATAGCTTTTAAAAAATTTGTTTTAATACTATTGATTCATTAAACATATAAAATCATATCAACTAATGTATGAATGGTTCTATAGATCAAGTTCCATGCAATAAGCCTTGTACGAATGATTAATGATCGATTTGAATTCACATAATGCATAATATTCAGAGACACATGCTACAAGGTGCAGATGTCATGAGTGAATTAAAAAAAATTGCTTTGCTGTTTGAGGAGAAGATTTACATAGTTGCTATGAATAAGGTGTATTACTCAATTGTTCTGAAAATTTTCTTCTGAAGATAGTAGATTTGATAAATTTTTGTTTTCTTAACTATAGATATCAAGTTCCATAGCTCATGAATTCCGATGCTCCAAGAGTTCTTTAACATATATATACTATTGTTTGTTTCAGCCTCTGGTACCAACGTTTGTTTCAGCCTCTGATACCAACAACAACGTAGCCATTTATAATATGATTCCCAAAATTCCTTCAAACTCATGTACTACTTTCCCTATATTTGCGCCAATGTCCTCGTGCTCATGAACTGGATCCTCAAATTCAACATTATTCTTCTTGTTCTACTATGCCCTTTCCTTTTTAGTCAATCCCACATATTTTCTTTCATCCCTATGCCCAAACCCCTCAAATATGGGTTGCTACCAGCAAAAATCACAATGAGAAATCCCTCCCTATCCTTCACAAATTTATACTCAAATTCATCTCTTCCTAACTAAATTTTTCTGGAATACCTTTCAAAAATTTGGCACCAGTAGACAACTTGCTGCTCAAATCTTCACCATACTCACCCACAGTGTTGAAACGGAAGCCCACCATGCCTGCTTCTGTAACACCCTCCTTGACGGCCTCCACCAGCTGGAGCAAATGCATATTGCATGTATTCCCCTCATACCAAACAAAAGATATACCCACCTGGGGTTTGCTCATGTCTTCCTCGGACAGCCCCGCACCATAGAGGACAACATGCAATCCTCCTTGCGACTTGGGCTAGGTGACTCTGCTGCTGTATTTGTTCAGCGTGCGACTCGCACCCGCGTCCTCCACAGTGGCTGGAGGCGCCTCCAGCTGAGCAACAGATGAAGAGGAAGAAGAAGCAACACAGATGAAACTGCGTTGGCGGTTCCATGTAGTTCTATTAGGACTGGGACTCGTTATGGCGAGGAGTACATCTCGTTGGCCATAATAATGCAGAGGGGATCTCAAATCAACTAGGCTTCCGATGGAGGATGGATGCATGACTCTTTTATCTGCTGAAAGATTTGAGAAGTTTGAAAGTAAGTTGAAATGGATCGGAGATGGGAGAGAGCGAAATGTAACAAGTTTTTTTTTTCCGAGATTGAATGGGTTTAGGCTGCCAATGATTTTCCAAAGGATTCCCTCCAGCGGAAAACATATTTACTGCATTCCAGGATCGAGTCCAACATCCAGTCCTGGTAAACAAATCACAACCCATAAGGCAATTCAAAATTACCAACAGAGGGTTCAGAATGAGCACATGGTCTCATTGCACTTATACCATGTTCTATTCCTCTTCTTTCCTATTTTTTTCCCTAAGAAACAATTTCTTTCAAATGAATATAGGCCTCTTCTTTAAATTTTTTTTAACTCACTGAGCAATTTCTTTCAAATGAAAATACTAAATAGGCTTTTCCATGCATATGAAATATATTTTACCTCTCAGAATTTAGTCTTTTGCAGTCGGTCAATTTAGAAAGGAAATCAGGCTATCTTCATGATAATTCATGTAGCATGGAACTTTTATATTACTTGTGGCAACTTTCACTTACAGTCTTGAGGCTGGTCCATTTTAGGATCTCTGGACTGCCATCATTTAGAATTTTGAAACGTCTTTGTGTTTTATCAGGTTGCCACTGGTAATATTATTATTCATAAATAAAGTTTAAAATTTTATGTCTTTTTCTCTTTTGGCAAGCCCTAAGTTATTTTATACTTTTTAGCCGCGATTGTGTTTCCAATCTATATGATGAGCAAATATAGAATCCCCTCGTATTGATATTACATGTTCCTCGAGGATAAGCACATTCAAGCTCTGGCATTAATTAAGATCAAGGTGTAATAATTTTAGAATCCACGTATCGAATCTCGATCTTGCATTTACCCTCGAAATTTGTTTATTTTTAGTTTTTCACAATCTTGCATTTCCCCTTGAAATTTGTTTATTTTTAGTTTTTCAGAGCCTTTCATTTTCCCCTTGAAATTTGTTTATTTTGAGTTTTGCATAACAGTGAAGGATGTTAACATGGTCTTGGTTAGATGGTTAAGCGGGGATGGTGATCTTCCCCATCAAGATTCAACTTTATAAACCCCCTAGAGACATGTTTTTCCCTTCATGGGCCATCTCACCTGTGCAAGAATGTGGCTTCTTACCTAAAGTGATCTTACTGGAGTGTTGTAACCTCGCTACACTTCACTATCGTAATTTTCCCAGATTGGGAAAGGGCATGATTGCTGCATTTGGATAAGAGGAAGCATTTTGTAAAAAAATTAGTGAAGGCTTATAGTAGGGATAACTAAGTATTCATCTTGCTTTTGTCTCAGAAAATTGACCCTCTTGGATCAAATGGTGTTATTAATGTATAAGAGTACACCATCTGCACAAATATGGTGTTAAATGACTGCAGGAAACAAAGAAGACACAATTTGTCATGAACGTGTTGTATTGCAATATAAGGTAGTTGATAGAGGCCTTGTTTAGATGCGTAGTTAAAGAGATACCATTTTATGATTTTGGCTGTTGAATTATGTGCCCACTGCCCAATAAATCTTGCTTGTAGTCTTGGTAACTTTATCATTATGCACATCATCTGGAAATAAGAGATTAGAGCTTTCTTGTTACTGTCTCTGTTTTGGTGTTCTACACAGGGGCCTGACATTTAGCACATGCATTTTGATCCATATTTCTAGAAGTTTATCATCTTTTTAGATATTAATAACGAAGATTTATCAAAAGCTTCAACAGATACGAGGGACTATGTTTAAGGTTCCATTTTTACCTTGTTGATTTTGCAAGCAGTTGGAGTTAATGTATTTTCATAGGTTGGAAAACAGTTTGTTTATTTGCTTATCTTTCTGAGCACATGTATCTCGTCATCACTAGTGGACCTTCATTGTCATTCAGTATCTTGCACTTAATTTTTTTATGCTGGGATATAGTCAGAAGGGACAGTCCTGGATAGAGCTTTATTTCCCAGCCACTTCAAAAGGCAACTTGCACATGCCCTTTCAATGAGGGACATAACATCTATGATTTTAGGACAGACATCAGGTGACCTAATTGCCAATCCACTACAATTTAGCATTTTTATTTATTAACACACAATACTTGAAGAAAACATGTAAGAAATATGACCTTTATGGTTAATATATAGTATATATCAACACCTTTATGGTCAATATGGAGTTTTCTCAGCCTCTTATGAGCATCTTGCATGATGCATAAGGATCTGCACACATAAATTCCCTAATAAAGAGATCACTCTGACAGATAAGAATCAGAAGATTAAGTGTGCTTCATCATCTGTAAAATATAGTTGAACAATGTCTATTAATGTAAAACGAGACTATCTCTGTCAATCAAAAGATACGACTTAATTGTCGATTAAAGGGGTTCCAATGGATAGCTAAAAATTTAAAACTGAGTAGCATTACATGGCAGTTGTGAGATCCTCTTCCCTGTCTTTCTTGTATGGTGCAAATGTGAAGAAATTCGAGGTTCCTATAGGCTGTAAACTCGGATCTGAGACACCATTGTTTTAGGACAGTTAGTACACGCACAGGTCTGTTCTTGATATTGTTTGAGGCTGCTAACAGGTCTGTTTAATGTTGAGTTTAAGGTCGCCTTTTAGGACAGGTTTGAAGCTCTTTTAATGTTGTTATTCAAGGTTAATTTGAGGATAAAAACTGGTTTCCAAAATCATTCATATTACAGTCATTAAAACTTGAAACACACCTCTAGATCTTTACACTAAATGTTGATAAGGAAATATGCAAACCACGGAAATGAACACTTGTGTTTTTGGTCAACATGAACCTGGAAAAAGTTAAAAACCCCCATGAGGAAAACCAGTTGGAGAGCAAATTTCTTATGGAGTTTATAAGAAAAATGACAGCAAGGAAAG
This sequence comes from Picea engelmannii, assembly GCA_009831015.1. Taxonomy (NCBI): domain Eukaryota; kingdom Viridiplantae; phylum Streptophyta; class Pinopsida; order Pinales; family Pinaceae; genus Picea; species Picea engelmannii. The sequence continues at coordinate 404,904 of ML783723.1, forward strand.
CAACAAGCCAACTTAGCTCTTTTCACACATGCCACTCCATTGTGTCACTGCGTAGATTTATTGTAACACTTCCTTGCAGCAAGAACACTGTCTATGAAGACATGAATATACATGGGAAGTAGTGTAATGGGGAAGCTTACTAGGCCTACTTTCCAGGTAACTAGAATAGCATACCTAAAAAACATGGAGTCTACTATACCCCATGAGTTAGAAAAACACTTTGTAGTTAAAAAAACACGAGTTAGCATATCTAAAAATATATGGTCAAACATATTAAATTTGCGTTCATCTTGGTAGGCAAGATATCCAAATTGTTTTTTTCTTTTTATTTTTTCATTAGTTTTTCACCACATGGTATAGTTCTTCAAAAGCGAGGAAGAAAAACAAACTAACAACACCAAAAGCAAGCAGCATGTTCCATCCCTACAAGGAACAAAAACAAACTAGCAACACCAAAAGCGAGCATCATGTTCCATCCCTGTTGCTTATTTGATCTGTGGGTACTCGTTTCCCGAATTTGGACGTCTTCGACATCGACTCCCCGACCTTTTCCTTTTGATGAGACATGTGGGTTTAAAGGCTTTTGGGGACAAATTTCTAGGTTGGTATGTTGATTCGAACCCATGCCTCATCCTGCATTATCCAGGACTGTGTGGAAATCGACACCATCTGCGGATTCAAGTTTTAAATGCATATATACCTACATTATCTAGGCCTGCACGTAAACCGACACCATTTGTGGATTCAAGTTTTAAATTCATAAATTCCAGATGTGGATCGATGCATTCCGTTTCTTACCTGTTGATATTAACACCAACATTTTACCCATCAATATTTTTAAATAACGCAAATAAATTGTTAAAACTATTAATTATGTTATAACTGTGACATAATGTTTTTTAAATTCAAACCCTTTGTGATAGGATTGTCCATAACTTAGAACCCTTTATAAAAGTATTGTTCATATTTTTTAGGCCCTTTGACAAAAGTGTTTCCCATGATAGGCCTAATACTTTTGTTCTGGAAGTACACAATCTACTATCAACTCATCCTCTAAAAAGCACTGTGTTTTGGTTTCTAGCAATGTGCTACTCTTTATATGATTGCTTAGCCTGCAAACAAAATCATCTTTCTGATCCCCGGATGGGGTGATAGTGTGGGACACATGGCACTTGGAGGCGGCGCGAGGCGGCCAACATGGCGATGGCCATGTGATTGAAGTGTGGCACACACCACCACCACCACCCCCATGAATTTAAATCTCACTTATGACGATCCAGGCACCATTAATCCTGGTGCGCCTGGCCTTCTCATGCTGTCCCCTCCATGGCTCAGCTCAATGAACTCGCCATTACTCTGCGCATGCGACATCGCCTCCCTCTTCAGTCGCGAAGCCATGCCTCATTCCAGTCTCCCTCCTTTGTTGCGCTCCCTTGCAACTGGCTATATCTCCAGCTCCTCCTCATCCACCTGGTCTCTTCCCTTACGCTTACCTTCTCCTCGTGGGCCGTTAGAATGCCATGACAAAGAGGTAAGCCAAGGCAAGGCTCGCCTTGGAAACAACTCCGGCCTCAGTTGTTCCTCTCTTTGACGCTTGCACCTTCCCCGGGCTCTTCCCCTGGTTCATCCCCCTGGCACTCCTCGCAATCTCAGTTTGAACAAGAGCCAAGTGCCCCCTCCTCCCCTCCCGCTTCCCGATTTGAAGGGATGGCTCTCTCCGACAGTTCATTGGGTTTTCACACAAGACCCATCTTCGACCTAGCCTCTTCATCGTGGTCACCCCCTGCAGTCCCACCAAACTCACCAGCCAACGCACCCTTGGGAGCACCACCTTTTCTCTAGGGAACTCAGTTGGGGCCACACTCCTTTTCAAACTCAGTCCCAGACTCGCAATTGCAGGACAACATTGCCATCCTCCACAGGCTGGTCTTCGAGCTTCGTTAGGGTCTGGATGACCTCTAGTTTCGACTGGAGATACTGGATAGTAAGACCTTTGCGCTCCTCCAAATCCTCTCCACATTCTAGGGGGCCTTCCACTTCACACCAGATGCAGCTGGGGTAGCAGAGTACACTCATGCAGGTGACTCAAGCGATGGGGGGCTTCCCACAAAAGACAGAGACTCAGGCCCGACCATGCACGTGGCCATGGATGAGGAATACATGCCCAACAAAGAAGAAACACATGGTGAGTATGTTGCAGCAGGAATGGGCATGCATGAGCCCATGGAAGTGGGAGGCACACGACCCAATGACGGAAAGGAAGGAGGTGACTCGGGGGTCGCCACGCATGAGAAGATGGAATGGAGGGGGGCATTTGTTGAAGAGGAGCCCTGGGACCTAACAACCTTGGCCACCTCTCCGTCTGTATGGCCAGGTTACAAGCCAAGTGTATGACCATCATAGGGGTCCACATATCACGGGTTGCCTTCTGTTGCCTCATGGAAGCCAGTATTAGGCCCGATTTATTGCTTATAGCTTTTAGTTTGCTATTTCTGAGCTCTGTTTACAGCTTTTGTAAGGCTGATAGATATTTTGGTCCTAACACCGGATGGATGAACTAGTTTCCCCTTAGGGCAGTTCAGTTATTACAGTACGACACTATGACAAATTTTGTAACTCTGGTTTTTTGAAGGTTTTTATATATAAATTCTTACTTATATATAAAAAAAAAATCATCTTTCTGATGATGTAATAAAGCACTCAACTTTGAGATAAAAACCCTAAAATCCATGATATGAAATCTTTTGCAAGAGGCTGGATTGTAAAGTCTGGTGACAGGCTCTTTAGCTCACAATTCCTTGCTCAATGTTGGTCAAAGGAGGCTTTTGAACACCCAAAATGAACCTCTATTTCAAGTGGTAACACCTCGTTAAAGTATGGATCAACATGAGCACGTGTTAACTTTTTTTAGCCTTATTTCTGCGATTCTATCTGTCATGAATGTCCAACTAACGAGTCTTATTTTTACATTCCATTGTTTTGACTTTACATGATATTGAGGCGCTTCTAAGTTATTTCTATGCTTGCTACAACTCCTGGGAGGTCACAAGTTCAAATCCAGAGGGGGGTAGGGTATGTATACCTCCGTAGACTTTACTAGTGAAATCACTGGGCAGAGGGGGTCTCATACACCAATTTGGTGTTTGACTTGGATGTGACCTTAAAAATAGATTATTATTATTATTACTAAACTACACAATGCATTTTTGGGTTGTTTGAAATCTTAACATCTCCATGTATATTCATTGTTAAACAATTGATAGAGATGGAATTACTTTCTCTCCCCTCGAGGGTTAGTTCTTACATTTTGCATGCAAAACCTCCATGAAAATCCCAGGAAGTAAACACAAATTGCATATGTCATCCACATGCAAGAGCTTCAATACTTTCTATATTCAAGCAATTTTATATTAATCTATTGTAAATCCAATATAAATTGTTTCACAATTTGATTTAGATATGGAGTCTGGGTGGACTTCCTTTAAATACTCAAGACATTGATTCAACAACATGAATTTTCATATGTAATGTTCGTGTGGATGAATTGGCATGAACATCCATGGCATTATTATCGTGTTATAGTTGAATCATTTAAAGCTCCTGCAATGATAGAGATGATGAAGTGTTAATGTTTTTTTTTTTTTTTTTAACTTTTTTTCATAGGTTAAAACCACGAAAAGCTCTATTTTATTCATTTATGGGAAGAAGCTATTTTAAATTGAGCATGTAATCATTCAGTGTTTATGGTGCTTGTGGGCACTCTTTCACCTCAATACATCTTCCGTTTCTTGATGATAAGCACCTTTCTTAACACCATTTACGAATCCCCAGCTCTGAGTATCCGTTTTGGCTACATCGCCAGGTTGCCCATCTTTAATCTACGTTTTGTGAAACACATGTCGAGTTGAAGCAAATAAAATGGTACTTTGGAAAATAAGCTCACTCAAATGCCAGCGCCAATCAGCAGTACAAAAACTCTCAGAAGGAGTTTACTCTCTCTGAAGCATCATCTACATGCACAACTGAAAGACTACCGAAGCAAACCAACACAGCTCCAGGAACACTCGTGAGACATTGTGGAACAAAGTTCTAGTTACCATCAACTTTTAAATATATTCCATACCCATACCCATTCCATTTTTTTTCACGTGCACGTCCTAAAAATTATTTTAATTTTTTTAAATATTATATATATATATATATTTGTTTGTTTTAAGTTTTTTGAAAATTGATGATTTAAAAAAAAATTATGATTAACATGTATTTTTTTAATTAATTAATTCCTTTTTAATTTTTATTAAAAAATGATTTTTTTTTAAATTATAATGTTTTTTTAAAATATTATTAATATATATTTGTTTGTTACCCCGAATGGGGTGCCACCTAGAGAAGACGCGCCACATGGGACTGAGCCAGGCCGAGCCTTAAATATAGGCCACCGGCTCCCATCCCCTCACCATTAAGGATGGGAGCAAACAGAAGCAACCACGCTGATGGGCCAAGTCCCCCCACGTGAGTAAAAGGGACAGATGCACAACACACTCAACAATGAGCCTTAATGGCGAATCCTTTCGCATCACTCCTCATGAATATCTACGATTTTGGTAGGGGACGGGCTCATTTCGAGTTCGAGCTGTAGAAGATGGGCATTTCTGAGCTCTGGTGTGGTTTTTGTTGCCTCATCGTCGCCCTAACCACTGTTTGGCTCATCTACATGCCGAGGGAAAGAGTCAAGCCCCGTAGGGGCGCTGCCTGGTATGCCTTTGATGCTTGTCGGAAAAGACAACAAAATTTTGAGCGAGCGTTGTCCATGGCTCGGACGCAGCTTGTCCACAAGGCTAGGAAGCCCATAACGTCTCCTATGGCCTATGTAGAAGAAGTTATTTCAGAGGAATCCATTCAAACTCCTCCTGAACACCTACTCTTCACAGTTCCAGACAATTGGAACCCGCCTACTTGTTTCCCAAGGGAAACCACCATGCATGCCACTAGGGAGAAACATAGCGCCCACAGAGGGGACACTCAATTGGAGGAACCTCCTATTTGTTATATTGTCGAAGAATTTTTGGAAGACATGGACATGCAGAAGGCAACAAACACAGAATAATTCTCCCTAGGTGCGGGAAACCAGACGACTCAACAGGATGAGGCAATGGGAACGCTGAGAGGAAGTATGACAACAACGACCGAGGCAACACAACCAGAAGGTGCAATGCCAAAGGAAAGCTAGGAGAGGGAGGGTGTCACGGCTTCTATGCCATGTCCCCTATCCGCCATGGAAGAAGAATGGCATGTCCAACCACCATTCTTCCACCCGGAACACTTGGAGCTGATGTTTGATTTGATGAGCTTGGTGGAGGACCAAATCCACCCGGCCATTCTAATTAGCCATTGCATCGATATGCTCTATGGCGCCTACTCCATCAAGCCATCTGGACAGAGATGCTCGACGTGTGCTCAGGGCTTCGTGCTGCTAGCCAAGGCAGGAGAGCAGGAAGGACGCGAGGACGTGGACAATGCAACGACCACTAGGTAATGGGTATAGTTAATGGTTATGATTAAACTCTTTGTTTTGCTTAGAGCCACGACTCTGGTTCTGTTTAAGTTTCATTATGTTGTAATACAAAAACTAAAGAGATTTTCTCAGACTAATGGGCACCAATTGTCTCGGTTTCCTTGGGGCGAGACAATTGGCAGCCTAATATATATTTGTTTGTTTTAATTTTTTGGAAATTTGATGATTATGAGATGAAGTATTGTGAACAAGGAATTCAAATCTGAAAAATCACAATTTTTATAGTGAAAATTTGAAATTTAACCATTTTTCATATTACAAATGAATTTGTTAATATCCATTTTCATTGAAATAACAATTTCAACATTTTAAATTTGAAATTTGAAAATTTCCACAAAAATAAATAGAACAAGAGCTGCAAGGTAGCATAGTCCCCGCCTTTAGTAGATTTGAAAATTGATAATAATAATGATTTAAAACTATAATAAGTTTTTGAATTAAATAAAAAATGATAAAACATTTTATGTTATTAATTATATTTATAATAATTGAAAAAAATAAAGTATATCAATATTTATAACTAAATACTACAATTAAAAACATATATGATTCATCTTATTATTATGCATCTACCATTTATTGAAGCTTTCCTAATTAATACAATCATGTAGGAAGAGCTTCTTCAATTACTACAATTGATTTTTGGGTCGGCAAACATTATTGACCATGCACTAAGCAAATGATTACTTAGTGTATGGTTTCATAGATCATAGAAAATACAAATCATGTAATTAATTAATTAATTTAAATAATTTAATTTAATATATGTTTTTTCAAATTATTAATTTAAATTATGTATATTGTCATTTTTAAATTAATTAATTAATTTAAATATAAATAAATAAATTTATTTATATTTAACATATTGTTTATATTCAAATAAATTAAAATAATTGTTTATGAATTAACGAATATTTTTTTTTTTTTTTTTACACAATATGTTTTGATATATTAATATATTAAGAGTGATATATATTGATATGACTGTGAAGAAATCCAGAAGAACCTTCCTCTTGCTTCAGAGAGCTTAAAGTACCGCTAGAGTAGCCACTCCCTCTGGGGCCATGTCGGGTTAGAATTGTAGTTCTTAGCTGTTAGTTATGGTTTTGGGAATTTCAAGTTGTTCCGAAATATAGCGGCGGTCTGGCCCACTTCCAGAAATAGGCCACAACACCACGTGAAGGTCGTTCTCCTCTACTATATTTGTTGCTTGTACTCGCATTTACTGCTATTTGATTCTGGAATCGGGAGACTAAGAGAAACATTTGCCTACACAGCAGCCACAACTTATTTGCAGAGACTCACTCGGTCCTAAAAGCTCAGATACTTACAATCTAGAGTTTCGCATATATAGTTTACAGTGTTTGTATATTAATTAAGTCATTTCATTTTTTATATTAATTAAAATTGGGAATATATAACAATTACATTAATTATGTAATTAATTTAAAACATCGAAATAAGTGAAAGTTACAATAAGACTTGAAATATATTAATTAATGGAAGCTGAGAAAAATAAATATTTTTATTATATCAAAAAATATATATTTGTTTTGTTAAGTTAAATATTATATTTCATATACAAATTTAAAATAAAAGAAAAATTAATGTCAAATCAATAGCAAACTCATTGCTATAGCCCTGTTTTGGTAGGGATTAATAAAAAGACATTCCAAAAGATAGTTTGATTTGCTACATACAAAATTAGACTTAGCTTATAATCTAAATGCTATTATTGTTCCATTAATGTTTAATTTGTAAGTGCCATGTTATGCTTTTGTGGATTACACATATGTGCAAGGGATTCCTTTAATGTTAAGGATGGTGAGTTTCTTATAAGAATGAATAATTTCATGGTTTTAGATTGTCTCTCCTAAGGGGAGGATTTCATAACTTCAAAGCATATTCACAAGGAAGTCTTTTATAGTAGGATTTCATAGCTCTCAAGCATATTCACAAAGAATGTTTTTTAATAAGATGGTGTATTTTATATTAGATGGGCTCCCAATGGGAGTGTTTATTGCCTATGGATCCAAGTATGGGGGATTACTTAGTAGAAGGGACGGTGTTATAGTTTTAACATGTTTTTTCAAAAAGGTGATTTCATAGATGTGCTTTGTCTTTACAAAATGTGTCATTTATTGTAGATAGGGTTAAGGGGCATTATTAAAGATGGGTGTAATATGAAGGATTAATGTTCCTGTTTTGTAATAGGACCTAGAATATAGAGATATTTATGCAAAAAAATTATTTCATAACTTTGATACATCTTTATAAGTGAGTATTTATTTTGAACATGACCATAGGTAAAATCAAGCTTCACTAAAAAAAAATAACTTTGTTGTGGAATGAGGAAAGACTGGGAGCAAAGGAGAGACCGTTGGGACTGGAGCAGGAAACAATGGCAGAAATATTTGAATTTTTTTTTTCTTCTGGCGGGAGAACATTAACCATTGGTGGCGAGGCCCTTGCTTCAGAAGATTCAATAGCAATGGAAGGGGCCTTTCACCCAACCGAAATAATCTCTCAAAGCGGTATTATATGTTATTGTTTGTAGCTTATTTACTCTGTCTGGTTTGTCTTCGTTTGAGCTAAGCTATGGCCTGGTTACTAGATTGCTTCTTTTCATACTCGAGTTGTGTTTTGGCATCTAGTATGTTTGGTGGGGTCCAGGGTGTTATCCTGTGTTTTCTTGCTAACTACCTCAAGTAGTTATTGTCTTATAGCCCTTTCTTTCTTCCTTAGCGGAGTCCATCTTTAGTTTTTTCGACTATTTTTTGGCCATAGTGGAGGTGTCAGATTAACTGTTAATCCATTTATTTTTCTACACCTTTCCTCTCTAGGAAATTGTGTCTACCTCCAATTTCTCTTTTCTCTCGGCGGTTTCCATATTGAGTATTTATGGGTGGATACAAGCAAGTTATTGCTTATTGATTTTTTTAAGGCTATCATTTAATACTAGTATTTTTTATCTATCGTGGCCGACGAAGAAACTTGCTTATTGGACATACGACTAGTGGAACTCCAGGTGGAAACTACATGGAACTCCAGGTGGACACTACATGGAGCTTAACAAAATGACAACTATTAATGAAGAGGTTCAAGACTTGATGGGCGAAGCAGACGAGAGGTTATGGTAGGACGCGGGTCTTTTCACCTCCATTGATAATATTTGGAAAAATGATTTACGAGGCTATTCCACTCTTCAGAAAGAGGCTATTCATTCTGCTTGGTATCCTAGTGTAATTTCTCCTGGTGGTGGGGTGGACTGTCAACCAACACATACATAATCCTTACCTAGCTTATTAGACTCCGGGTCGGAAGTCCATTATCATACATCTGGGGGAAACCAGAGCTTCAAAGGTAACAAGGAAGCATGCTCTGGTTTACAGAAGAAGGCCGTGGATAAAATATTACACCCTTGCAAATATAGAAAACAATGGAAGTCTAATAACGTTTTACGACGACTGGCTCTCGGCTCCGATATTGATCTTAAGGAAATGGTTAGAATGTCGCTATGTGGGTTAGTTGGTAGATTCTCTTACGATAATTTACGTAAGGACACTCTTCTAATTTGGCTAGAAAAATCCTGGAAGCCACTTCTAGGATATATCCCTGAGATTTTCTTCCTTACAAAAGGGTGGCTGGGATTCATGTGTAAGACACCGGAGGATGCCTCACTCATTCTGGAAAAGAGATGGTTAAATGGTGGTAGTAGTCTTATGATTAAAAGGTGGAGAGTTGCTTTTGATCCGACTACAGATTATTTTTCACTTAGACATTTATGGGTACTTTTACCAGGCCTACTATGGCACTTCTGGAATGAAGGTGTGCTTCGGGATATAGGTGATTCTCTCGGCCGGTTTATTTTTGTAGATTCAGACTCACTCACTAAGGGTTCAAGGAAAATTGGTCGAGTTTTAGTAGAGTTGGATATACACCAGGGGCTTCCGGAAAAATTGGAAATAGATTGGAGGGGTCGGCGCTACCTTTAGCATCTGGACTATCTAGGAGTTCCCTTTAGATGTACTTATTGTCGCAGCACAAGTAACTTTCGATGAGACTGTACCGACATTATGGAGCCAGAGGATAATAATGAAGAATACTTCCCAGAGTATGCCACACCAGATATTTCTCCGGATTCTGGGTTCTATGGACCAGGACCCATTCAGATGGACCAGGAAGATGACAACTCACCAATATCAATGGCTTCGTTAGTGGGTAAGTTACAAAATTATTTCCCTATCCTCTTTTCCACTTTGTCTCTCATGGAAAGGGATGTTATTAATTCCTCGAAGTGGTTAAAAAACATGACAACAAATGCTGAAAGTTCTCGGGTTGTGGACGGGGGGGGTTTAGTTAATGCTAAGATACATGTTGCATGGACAGTGTTATTGAACCCTTATACTATTACTTCCACACTAACTGATCCTCCCTCGATACATAGTTCCCTGGATTTACCAATTGATGGTATTTCCTAGAATAATTTTTCAGGTGTTGGACAACTGAGGGGGGGGGGGGTGAATCAATTGTTACCGTGCTTAAACAATTATGCTTATTTTAAATTTTTTACAGAGCACTCAATGACAATCACAATAATGCAAGGAAGTAAGTAATAGAACATTTAACATCATTCACACATATGAGATACACAGAGACATATATTTTCTGAGGAAACCCATAAAGGGTAAAAACCTCTTCTTCTTTATACGATAAGTAATATTTACATTCTGTACATTATCATACTCATGAGCACCAACTCATAATGAGGCTACAACCTCTGTTTTGCAAGCTGTTACTTGCTGAGAGCACCAACTCTCTGGATTCTTTAGCACCCACTAGAAGGAAGCACCAACTCCCTGGTTTCTTTAGCACCCACTAGAAGGAAGCACCAACTCTCTAAATGTTCCAGCACCAACTGGATGGAATCACTAACTTCCAATCACACAGGCACCAACTTGTATAATAGAGAACAATAATTCTTCCTTGCACCACCCTGCCACCTTGGTTTTTTTGGCTGCAACCAGATGGAAGCTACAACTCCCTGTGTTCAAGCACCCACTTGAACCTCTGAGGAAAACAGTCCTCCCTAGCACCTCCTTACCACCCTGAAATATAAAGTTTGCTATATATAAATTTATCATAGTGATACAATATTTATCAATGGCTTACCGGTCTCATCATTGTTCTGCTACACTTCTTTTCTCTACCTGCATCCGTGTCTTCCTGCACCCCTTCCTTACACTTTATGTTCTTCTGCCTCTTATGCTCTGTGCGCCATGTTCCATGTATGCACCATTCGTCTTCTGTGCATTTCAGCTGGTGCACTATGCCTTCTTCTACACACATTAATCACTCTCAACAACAACCCATCTCTTCTTTGTTCTCCATTCTTATAGTCTCTGTGCACCTTGTGCATGCTATCTACGCAATAACTCTGCCTGCTCTTTGCCCCCCATTGTTCTCCTCATCGGGATATTCACTGCCACTCCACATTACCACCACTTCACTCCTTCGAGCATCAACACACTCTTTGTTCTGCATGTTCGCCTCGTGTCGAGTCCTCTTCCTGATCATCATGGCAATTCTTCAGCTTTTTTGGCGGTTATACCCATGCGTTCATCATCACTGAGTGTTATGCCGAGATTACTTAGCCTATCTCGCAGTCGAGACTCTTTGTCTTCTTTATCATAGTCGAGCTCATCCTTTCTGTTGCAGTTACAGACTTCAACGCTCTTCTAACTGTCAATCGCCTCTATGAACAATATTCATTCCACTGGCAGATGCCTTGAGGCTCTTCATCTCCTTTGCTGATCACACTGAGGCCTCTTTGATTTTTCTGTGTAGAAACAATCAGTGGTTTCTGGAAGTTACAGTGCGAACCTTGAAATAGAGCCTAGCTATGCTAGCTCCTTCCACTTACGTGACCACTGGCGGTGACCACCGGCTACATCGACATTTCGACATTTCGACATTCGACATTCCTGTGGTGAAGATTTATC
>ML783723.1:430772-448834 GCA_009831015.1 Picea engelmannii
GGGGGGGACAAACTTTGGAACAATTTGCTCAGGGTCTGTTGTGTAGTGAACTCACATAATAATGATGAAAGGCTCAAATCAATAAGAGCCTAACTTGCAAACCTTTCTCGATCTTCCATCAATTTGGAGCCAATGAGAGATATTTTATAAAATAGTAATGAACATGACAATGCCTAAAACATATTGGATATAGAGAAGGGACTAAAAATGGGTCAATAAGTTGCAAAATTGCACAATTGTTTGGACACACTGATTGTGTATCCCTGTTCATATAAGATCTGCTACATTTCTGGTCAATGCATCATATGACAAATGTAGGACAACCTGTGAAGTGAAATTAGAGTCAGAATCATTTTACAACAATCTATGAGGCCAAAATAAGTTAGAACAGTCCAAACTTGCTTCTTTGTTGTACCTTTTTTTCTTCTTCAGTTGATATGTAGGACAACATTGTCTTCATTTAATATAAACTTAACATGCACTCGAAATTCACGTAGCATATAAACAATATTTTCTTTTTTCTAAAGGTATAGTGGTGAGGCAATGTCTGTATATGTAAGGGAATTATTAATTACATCTTACACAATCAATTGTGCACCATCTATTAATGTAGATGCATAAGCGAGAGAGTCACAATTGGCACATACAGGTTCAAAAGGGGTCGACTATATGCAAGTTAAATAGGAAACTGTTTTCGGATCTTCAACTTTCTTGTTTTTGTTGTCGTTGACATTGGTTTTGCTATTCGTAGTACAGGTTTCCATTCTCGAGGAGTGTTTGAATTTTATAGATAGGATAACTTGGTGGCTTGTCGATGTCCAATATGCGGATCATGGAACTTAATCCATAGAACATCGACTTTATATGTTTTTGTATATGGTGGCTTAACCATGAACGTGCGTTGATCGAGCGAAGATGTGTTTATGAAGATACATTCCCTTGAGTTGCAACTAAATGGAAAGAAAAGTGCAATATGGACTGCTTGTTGAGCTGACATTTGTTGAAGATTAAGCAGTGTATTCCAAATTGTACACATCATTTTCATAGCATCGATTCGACTTTTTTCATGTTCTTTGTGTATTCTCCTAAATGCATTTGTCATAGATTTTCAACTTTGGTCATGTACGAGGTAAATTATGATGCTGGAACATATTCATTAAGCATGTACTATGCATTTGTATTCACATTCCACACATTTGGCATGTCCTTGGAAAAAATGTTGTTCCAAATATGTGAGAGATTTAGTGTAGATTGTATAACTTGGATGTACTCATATTTTTTTATCTTTAGTTGCATCAAGAAGTCTTCAAAGGTAATTAAGTCATCATAGTTTTCTTGGTCTAGAAATGTGAGGAGGGAATTTGATTTCTCAATCAGAGCTTTGTCCACTAAACTAATCGATTCAATGACTTTTGTTGTTTTCATTAGTGGCACAGGGAAGTGTTAAATGTAATGTGAGTTCTTTGTTTTTACATCTTCTCGTATGGTAGTGCTTATGCACTTTGGCAAGTTCTAGATCCAAATGATCTATGTCACAGGTAATGCATTGGTCCAAAAATTTATCGATTTCTGGGTTACTATCCTTTACATATATTGGAGCGCCTTCTATCCATAACAGTACATGTTCATGTTCACTTCCCCTATTCTATAACTCCTCTACAAAGTAGGAATTTGTTATTCTTACAAAGAAATTTTCATCATGACATATCAACTGTCTTAAAGTGTTGATTATATGTCTATAGTAACGAGTACATGTGATCGAGTCTTTTCTTATGAGGTAGTTAATGTCATCGACTTCCAATGTTTCAGTTTGGTTTCTATTTTTCCTATTGTTGGATAGCTCGGTTAGGGTAGTCACCAATGGATTCCATAGATGTTCTGCAGTTGTAAATGTGACAAAAACATTTGGGGCCCCCAATTGTTGGATCATTGAAAATAGATTTTTCTTGATTTGTTGCAAGTGATCGAGAGAGATGCAAATGGTCTTGAAATATATGTATCCAATATCTGATTTCAAGTTTTTTTATAAGAGGGCATCTAAGAATTAGTCAATGAGTGAGTTGGCCCCAGAGAAATATGTATCTACTTTTGTTTCTTTTCCCCAACCTCTAAGAAGGAAGATATTTTTGGTCATTCACTTTGTACTTGACATATTTTTCTAATATCTTTCTTCCTCGCAATTTACCCTTTCTTATTTGCACCCATAGGCAAGAGAGAGCTTTCTCAATTATTATTCGCATTGTCTTGAAAAACAAATTTGTCGTGTGGCATGAGAAATCACTGCTAGCTTGCACTAATTCCCATTGCACTATTTGTTGGTAGCTAAAATGTTGTGTAATGTCATCGTCACGTGGGTCTCTGTAGAAAAGTGTCGGGAAGTTCATTTCTTCTGCATATTTGTATTTGAAAATTCTAAGAGGTTGTTGTGCTTCAACGGATGCGAGTTCGATGATATTGTCCTACAAGTCACGAATGCATTGAGACTCTGTGAATCCATGTATTAATGTCTCAGTAGGTCTTTCATTGTCGGATTCGTCATCTGCATCACTTTCACTATTAGTGTTTTCATTTTGTGTAGAGTCTACATTGTCTTGTTGAAGATCATGGTTCCAATCCTCATTCAACCTTATATAGAGTTCTAGAACATAATTATTTTAATGCTCTCATGACAATGTTTACACATACTCTACATGTTTTGTATGCATTATTGTATTGCAATTGCCTCTTCAATGCAACAACAATTGTCATTGTTTCGTCCATGAATTGTGGCAATGCATTTTGCACAACATCTATATGGACATGCGCATTGATAATTGATCCTTTCAAGCTCATTTGGGATTGTCTATAGCCCCATGGTCTAATATGTGCAAATGAAATTCGTAGTGACACAAGTCTCTCTTCAAGTTCTGACGATGTACTTACAACTAAAATATGTGTGTTACACCTTATTTGGTCAGGTGTTGCAAACTGTGGAACTTTTCCGTTTTGAAGCAATCTTTTGCATGCAATACATATTTTTTACTGGAGAATGTTCTATCATTCAATGTCAAGTTCACATATTATTTTTCCAAGTCATTGGTGAAACATTTAATGTTCTTTGCAAAATGCAATTCTTCACAAATTGCACATATGATCCTAGGGGTGTCTTCAATTTGTTTCATATAGATTTGCTTTTCATCTTTATTTCCTACATGGGAATATTGTGTGGTTGCTTGTTGTTTTTTCTTGCTGGCAAGGTGAAGTGTTTGCTTTAACCTATGATATGTTATTTTTGGTCTCTTATTAGTACGATTGTCGGTGGAAGATGTGTAATTGCATTTGTTTCTTTCACGTATGTGCTTTTACAATTTGTAGTAAGTGAGTTTGTGCCTATCAACTGGAAATGGTTTTTCTTGATGGCAAGCCACGTTGTAGATGGAACCATTATCTGTAAATGGTTATGCTTGATGGAAAGCCATGTTGTAGCTTGAACCACTATTTGCTGGAACCAATGTTTGGATGCAATGAACATGGCGAAGAGGTTGTTGAGCTTCACCATTAGCAATTTTCTTGTTGTGTCCATCGAGGAATGTTGTAGTGTGGCTTGTTTTTGTGCATATGACTTTTTTCAATTTGTTGTAAGTGAGCCTAGGATTTTTACTCAGGCTTCCCACTACTTGATGGCATTTGATGATGAAATCACCATCGACATTTTTTAACATCATTGTTTTCTTACGATTGTTTGTCCTTTCTAGATTTGGTGATTTTGTAACCGTATTGCAGTTGAGCCCATGCATCATGTTTAGGCTTACTACATGATGGTTACAATGCACAGTGTATTCATGGCTGCAAACTTCTCTTTCCAATGGTTCATAGTGGATGTGTGATGTATTTGTTTCAAATGATAGCACATCAATTTTTTTTATCACAGTTCCAATCAGTAGAGTAGAAGTTCACAATGTTATTTGAAAGGGAGGACCAAACTTGGATATTTACTTTGAATATGATTGATATCCACTGCAAACAAAATGACCCTCCCTCTATATTCCCCTTCTCATATGGAGTTGACATGTTTGTTAGATACGATTTCCAACTGCCAACTTTTGGTATATTTTGTATGAGACCAGGGGTCGAGTGTTGATGCAAGCAACATAATGCTTTCTGATTGCCACCTATAATTGCATTGAAGAAGGATTTCACAATGCAAAGTCTCAGAGAGTGTACATCAAACTCTGTCGCGATCAAATAGCAAAGTGCAGTGAAGATACTATCCGCACAATTAGATGTACTAGTTTTTTCCATGTTTAAACCACAGGAATGCATGTCATGCATAATATGCTTCCAATGGTATTGAAGGTCTTTGCACATGAGGGACAAGTAAATATTAGATCCTCCAAAATTTCATATGGGTATTTTTTTATAAAGTAATGGTTTGTAATGACCACTAAGATGATTAGCGTCATGGAACAAGATGCAATATGTATATGTATTTGCATTTTTGTTGAATAACAAATATCTTGTTTTCCTTGTTAGTGACCAAACTCCAATTGGTACATTTATCCAGTTGGCTAGCCAACATATACAAAATTTATCCCCCCATAGTCCTCTCTCATTTTCGGGTTGGCTTGCAGATACAGATAATCACATCTTTGAAAGATATGTATCAACATCGTGAATCCTATGCAACTGGAACATAAAATCAGATGTCAATTCGTACCGATATGATTCTAATGCATCTTGCAACTCAATTAAAGAATAACATAAATGCAACAAAACTTGCATTGCATCAAAAAACCAGTCCCCCGCAGTGTATGAAAATGATTCTAATCTAAAGAGGCCACTATGGCTTAGTACTTGGTCAATGTTGGTATGTGCAGTGGAGTGTGTGTTCATTTGATATCTTTGAACACCTATTATTTATGTCATCTTCTAATTGGTGTGTTTCAAGTTATTCCTAAATTATGTTTAGGATACTATGCAAGCAAGGAAGAAAATAACAATATAGTTTCGACACTGCAGACCTATTTTTTTTGGCTGCTCTAACTTTCTCTCGTCGAACTTCAATGTTTTGTAGTCGCTTTAGCCTCTTCCTGTACATAAAAGTAGTGATAGTTATTTAATTAGATCAAATACATAGTACAATCTAACCAACATTACAATCCATCTTCTTGTTAGTTGGGAAGATTCAATGTTATAGATAGAACATATATAAATGTAGGACCATAGAGTGTACATAGAATTATTGCACCTCGTATGACCCATTATTGTACATACAATTATGATAGATAGAATTGTGCATATAATTATTGTACATAGAATTATTGCAGCCATAGAATTTAAGAAAGTGTTTAGTAGAACACCATAACCATTGGGTGGGTAAGTTCTTGCTTTTAGCCTTTGATTTCTATTATAAAATTGACATCTAGAGAATCATTTTGAAGAATAAGAGATGGGTTGTTGTATGGGCTATCTTTATATTTGGACTACTCTTTCACGACAAACTGAATTCAGTTGAAAAGCTAATTCTAATTTATGGACAACAAATATCTCATATAAATACTTTCCTATTTTATTGCGTGACTAAAAAAAGGATTAAGAAAATTACGGTAAGTGCAATTACGACACTTGACCCAATAGAAATACATACAATGCAAATGTGAAACATAACCATTCAACGATGGAAACATGGATGTAGTTTCAAAGTTCAACCATTGTGAATGAGGGACTGTGTGAATGTTGCCTCCCATTTGAACAAAATTCGGTTAGAGAATTTAAATGCTAGAACAATTTTATTTTGAGTGCCAAATGCTATTTATTTGGATATAAAGGGAAGAACAGTGTGAGCTAGATATGTTGGTCTGAGTGTTGGTATGTAGACAATGGTCATGTAGGCCGCTCATTGAGTCCAAAGTCAGAAGGTTGGGAATTGGAGAAAACCCATCAAGGCAAAAGAATGAAGAGTTTGATTCATATAAAAAATAAATCAAGAAAAAATCAAGAAACTTGGAAAGTACAAAAAAGATAAAGAGGCCTGTAATAGCCACTTCCTGAGTAAAACCTCAAAAAATACTGTTATTTTGATGACCTAAATGTCCAATAGCTTTAGTGGATGGCCAACAATTGTAGGTGGGTTAATTTGTACTCATGTAGCTCTTTTTGTCACCTGCAGTCAATGAAAGAGAGAATGTCAATAAATCCACCTAAACAAATAATTGAAATCACACTTAAAAGGGGTTTTAAGGGCATCCTGGGGACTCAAACAAGTCAGACTTGGTCCACACCAATTTGGACTCGTCCAAGTTGGAAAAAATTTCCTGCTCAATAATCTTATCAGAACTAGTGATCTAGAGGTTTAAATTGTGATTCTTGTAGCATTGGTTCAATCATTGTGAATTGAGAGAGTACATAGAATATAGCCTTTGGCCTGCTTTTGTCATTGTCTATTTTGATGTATTGCTATAAGTGTTTCAAATTTTGTTTTGATGATTTAGATACTTATTTGTACTGCTTGTAACTAGACATCCGCATACTTAAAGAGTAAAAGAAGTTATTTGGCCTTGTTGATGTCTTTTTACTTCAGGGATTTGCATAATAACACACTGACTAGACATATTAAGAACATTAATGTTCTTTCTCTACTTCAAACATTGCAAGAATTATTTTTTTAGTGGGATGTCAATAGCATATACATGTTTGAATCAACCTTTCATATGGAAGGTATTAATTGGTGTTGTATTATGTTATATTGTGCATGAATCTGAGCCTCAACCAACCAAATGCACACACACCTAATGTAAGTTCCTTAACTAGTTTGCAAAAACTGCGAGCCCCACTTATCATATTCATTTTATCCATGTTATATTTGTTATTGTACCATATGTGCATCCATGTAAATATGTGATTAGGTGTGGGTCATAAATTTCATTATGAGACGAACGAAGTTCGTCGTGCACAAATAATCCAAAATATCTGGAATATAGTAATCAAATCCATATATATATATATATATAATGTATGAGAATGAATAGTAAGATGCTTATAATTGAGAACGATGGCTCATTTATATACCCACGTAGGGGTGCCCTTAACCAATAGTCATGTCCTTTGAGACATGTCATTTCATTATTAATAATTATTATGTTATTAATATCTATTTTATATGTATATTTATGTTCATAACATTGCCTTTCCTTTAAAAATGCTTTGTCCTCAAAGCATACTTTATGGAAGACTTATCTCTTGCTCTAGATTGTAATTATTTTCTCTTGATTCTTCATTCTTGAGTTAGTAATCGTTGAGTACCTCACACGATAAGATCTTCTAAGCGCTGAGCAGAACTTTCGAATTGTAAAGGAGTCTGCCCATCCTAATTCGATCTTCTACAGATTGGGTTTTTTTTAGAGTTCTTGGAAAGAACTTGATACATTTATACTCCCATGATAGCTTCTTTTTTGACCCACACTTGTAGTGGAAGTAATATTTTTCGACATAGCGGTTATTTGTTTCTGTTGATACATTGATTAGATGAAGTATAGACTTTTGTGATTAGGATGTCGATAAGGCATCCTCCCAACTTGATCTTTACTTCGTATACTTGTAGCTTTTTCTTGATTAACTTTTGGAATTGAGTTTTCTTCACACCCCTGGATTGTTTCTACTTTGAAATTTAAAGACCTCTTTACATCAACTCGATTTGCATCCTTTTGAGTTGTAAGGTTGATTGGGTCTGTCATCGTTTCCTTATTGACTAATGATGTTTTGCAATCTAGCTTTTCTTGTAAAGTATTCTTATTATGCTTCAACTTTTTAATATTTTGTAGGTGTGAAAGTTCTTCATCTTCTGATTTTCCGACTTTATTTATAATATTTCAATTCTCTGGCTTTTCATCTTTCATCTTTTTAATTTTTTCAAGCAATTTTTTATTAAGGTTTTTCAAACGAGAATCTTCTTCATCCTTTCCTGATAATTTCTTCCCGAGATCTTGATTCTCTTGCTCTAACTCCTGGACACGTTGTTTTGTATCTCTTGAACTCTTAATTTTAGTAAGAAGTTTTTCACTATGATTTTTTAAGCGAGATATTTCTTGGTTTTTATCAGCAATAACTTCATCATATTCTCTTTGCATCTTTGATATCCAGTTCTGATTATCTGGAAGGATCACCTTCGATATATCTTTAAAGTCTCTTGATGAATATGTTATCGATTTTGACCTCATAGTAATGTCTTGGAGAGTAATCGTCTTCTTTTTATAGGGAAAAGTCACAAACGTTTTTTCTATGTTTAAAATAAAGGTACGTAGTTTTGTTAACCAACGTAACCTGAGAATGATTTTAATCTCTTCTTGAAACATAGTTTTAACATCAAATTGAGATATATAGTCATAATCATCAATTGTTACTTGCAAGTCTTTAATTTCATATTGTTTCTTGCAAAAAAAATTGTCTTTCACTTATGTTATGATTTGAAATAAATTATTGATTCACCAAATTAATATTAATAGAATTGTCGCCTGGGGCCATGCTGATAACGATGTTAACATTTCTTCCTTGAATAATCCCCTTTAATGTAAATAACCCATAAGTTGAAATGCACCATCCTTCATAAGAAAATCTTACATTCGTCATTTTAGACTCCAATCTTCCTTGAATAATCCCCTTTAATGCAAATAACCCGTAAGTTGAAATGCAACATCCTTCATAAGAAAATCTTACATTCGTCATTTTAGACTCAATTTATAGGTTGATTATCCTTCTACTTTATATCTCTTCTTAAAACCTTACTTTTCCTTAATAATATATTTCTATATAAATGAATTTTAAATGTCTCTTCAATCTTTTTTAGAAAAGAATATTTTTAAATCTTCATTTTACTTAATTTTTAGGAGAATCACCTTTATATTAAGTTTTTCAATGGATTCTTTGGAAATATAAAATTTCTTTAATAATCCCCTTTTTCTTTTTATAAATGATACACTTGGAATATATATATATTAAAACTTCAATTACTCCTTGATATGCTTTTGATATAAGCCTACCTCCTTTTATATATATATATATATATATATATATATAACTTTTGATTCCTTTTACTTTGATTAAACCTTTATGAAATGCTTCCAAAATTATAATATCTTTTATACTTACTTTTCCTTTTCCTTTTATATATTTTTGTTTGATTCTCTAATATAACGTTGGGATAGACGACTCCATGTATTATTGTGTTGGTTCCTTAATCAAACAACTTATTAATGTTATTAATGTGTAGCCCGTAAAAACACCATACACGAGTCGCGACTTTTCGGTGGAGGTTTTTCGGGCTGCTATTTTATGCGATTGTAATCTCCACGTCCAGTAGCAAAGGCATGTTCTTGGTTTTACAGGTCACAATTTGTTTTCGTTTTTTCCAAATGAAATGAACGAAGAGGTTTGGAAGTGAAAATTTGTACCAACGCCTGCCCTACTCTTTATTTCTCTGCTGCTTCCAATAGTGACAGATATCATAAATTGGTATTTGCGGTGAATTACTCGATGTTTGATTCGATTCTGGAAGTGTTGGCTCATTCATTAATATGAGTGGATCCTAGATGCCAAGATTCGCAGTTTCGACAGATAACATGAATATGTTATGTTCTTTGCTGCCTTTTCCCGACGCTCAACACCTTGTTTTCTAATGGATTGACTGGTGGCTCAATTTATAATTCGAACGACAGTCAATTCTAGCAATAGAGTGAATGACGGTGGCCTGATACACATAGACACTATTCTTATGGAAATCGCCTTGGGATATATTATTTTTTTATCACCGATTGGTAGCTTTCAATAACCTTATACAGGGTGAATTCCACTCGATACCTATCAATCACTCTGTTGTTTTGCTGGTTGTTGCTCCGTTGTACAGTATGACTTTTTTTTTTTTTATAACTAGTTGTGGCAGTCTTGTGCTTTTTATGTGTTGGATCATTATTTATTTTTTTCCCTTTAATCCTTCGAATTTTCTGGCATCACCCATACAAAACTCCATTGGAGACCTGTATTAAATGGTGGTTCTTGTTTGCCTCTTGTATTTATCAACGACTTGATTTGTACAATGACTGACCTGGCGGTAATTCTAACTAGGTTTTCCTTGGCTTCTGTGTTGTTTTTTTATTTTATTTTGTGTAGAACGATTTTTTATTTATTTATTTGTTGAATTATTATTTTTTAATTCTTTCAATACTTTAACCCTTCCAATCCCAGGTTTCTTCAATTTTCTTGGCAACAGAGTAATTGTTTAAAGATATATTATGAGTAGTGAATGGCCAATGGCTGGATTTCTGGTCAATGATCTCGGTTGGAGAAACTCCGAAAATTGATTGCGGCCAATAATCGGGACCCAAAACAACACTCTGATACCAAATGAGACGAACATAGTTCGTCACGCACAAATAATCCAAAATATCTCGAATATAGTAATCAAATCCATACGGACAAATATATATATNTGATTACAATTGAGAAAGATGACTAGTTTATATACCCACGTAGGAGTGCCCTTAACCAATAGTCATGTACTTTGAGACATGTTATTTCATTATTAATAATTATTCTTTATTAATTATTATTTAATTATTATGTTATTAATATCTATTTTATATGTATATTTATGTTCATAACACATTATTTAAATGAACTCACTCAAAATGAAAATATACCCAGTCTCGAAAAACTGGTTGCATGCTTTAAGATAATAGTCTGCGTAACAAAACTGGACCCACACAAACTGTTTGTTGGATGTTAAGTTTCCAAGTGGATTCTCTCCCCTTATCTATCAATGTTTCAAGGGGCCTCTAGTGGGGACAACTTCAATCATCATTTGGGCAAACCTCTTTGCATCGACGTCAAGGAACCAACTTGGCGGATAGGCACAGTAAAAAGGCTTCAAGGGGAATCAAATTAGCCGCACAACATGGACTACCCTAAGATTTGGAAGACGAGACAAACTCTTACTCGTTGTATCTCTGTTCTAGATGAGGTAAGAGAATTTCAACATCATATGGCTCATAAATCAATCAAGTCATCAACTCCTCATATATCAAGGGGATTTCCCCTTAGCCTATTCACCTAAGTGATGGAGAAATCAATTAATGAATCCAAAGAGAAAAAACAACCTAAGTAAAGTACGACACTTCATCATTTGGAGGATGACGCGATGCTGACTCTTCTGAGAGTGAGGCCCCAAATGAGTGACTTTTTCCTCTTTTGACTTTTGAATGTACTACAATGTATATCTATCACATTTAAATACATAACCAAAAATTACAAATGTATGATAAATTTTATTGACAACACCCTTCTACTTTGTCATCTTTTGAGTGATTACTCACTTGATTAGACCCACATGTGTGGATGTTATGACTTGATTCGACTTAGAGCCCTTTCATTGCTTTATGGAGGTTCTTTGATGGAGTTTTAGACATGATCACACCTTGGAGGTACCTTTTGAAGATTCATGATCTTGATTTGAGGACTCGTCCACTTCTTGGGGCATTTATGTCTCTTTTCATGAGGTTATTCCACCTTTGAAGGTTAGACGTTGGATCTTTCTTGACTTGGGAGGATACTACACCATGTTTTGAGGCTTCACTATAGTTTTTCAATGGAACGTTGGGCTTCTTCAACAAGTCTACCTCTTTTGTTGGACATCCCCTTTTCATGAGTGTTTTGTGTACATGTGGCATGTTTTACTTGTATTCTTACTTAGTCTCCTTCATTATGCGGATGACAAGTCACTTTTGGTAATTATCTTAACCTATATTTTTGGAGATAAAAAATAATAAAGAATGAAAAGCACGTAGAAACCTCATGTAAAAAAAATCTCTCCTCTTGTTGATTAATTGGGTTGGTTTTCATTGATGTCAACCCTTGAATCAAGCCCGGTAGAAATTTCTGGTAGCCCCAGATGTGTGGTTAAGAAACCCTAGTTTCTCTGAGGAATAATGTATTGAAGATCAATGAATTTGCAATTTTTTATTATCATAGATGGATAGTACATGTCGTTCTGTTTTCGATGATATGTGGTACGTCACATAGTTCCTCACGGTTGAGGAGATATGACTTAGTAAAGTTGGAAAACCCTCATGAGTTATCTAGAAGCCCCTAGATGATCAAAGAAGTCAAATTATTCTAGAAGCTCTTAGAAGAAGTTTACTAGTCAAAGTGGTTGTAAGTAGAAGTCAATCATGGGTAAAGTTGTTGCAATAAAAAAATAATTAAAAATAAATTTGTTGCACAAGAAGTTGTGAGTTTTCTATTTATGGTAAAGTGGTTGCAAGTGGATAAAGTAGTTAAAAGTGGGTTATCCCTAAAAGAAAGAAATTGGGTAAAATAGTTAGAAGATAACCCTTAAAAAAAACTACCTAGAGAGTATAAATAAGAGAGCAAAGATATCTCATTAGTACCTTATTGAACACATTTAATATCTCTTTTGTAAAATGTTATGGGCAAGTATCATTGACAAATTTATAGCGATGAGTCTAAAGCAACGACGAGAGAAGTTGTAGTACTCGAAGGATTGAGACTGTGTGTTCTGAACTAGGGTTTTATTGAAGACATCCACATGGTGCAGTACTAGAAGGACACGAAGATCTATGGTCCATAGTGGGACAAAGCATGGATACTGACGAGTTTACTCATGACAAAGCACAGATCTATTGCCAAACTTGAAGAAAAGAAAGATTAGATCCATCATCAGTGACAAGTTCCAGAGTTGAGAAGAGCCTATAGGAAGGGCTCTAACTATGAGAAGGTACATCAACGCTATCTACAATAACAAAAGTTATGTTATATGCTTGTCTTAAGTAGTTTTTTGGTGTATTCTTGGGGTATGGCCATGGGAGATTGAATTTTTTCCCTTAAGGGACTTTTGGTTGTATCGTATATTCTGTATAAGATAGATATACAGAGATACAATGTTGTATTGGTTGTTTGTTGTTTGGACACTTCATTGGGCATTTTGTTAAAACATATCTTATGTTATGTGGAGTAAGGTTGAGGGTTTATGGTTGAGACATATTGTTATCAATATATATATGGTTTATGGTTTTAAATTTAAGTTTTCTTTATAAACATTTAAATTTTAAATGTTCATCTTTATAAAGTATCAAAAATTAAAATGTGGTTTTACAAGTTTACTTACCAAATAATAATTTAAAAAAACATATAAAATAATTGAAAAAAAAAACATATAAAATAATTGAAAAAAAAAACATATTTATCACATATATAAACATCAAATTTTAACAACCTAACTTAAAATGCAACATATTAAATACAATATCACAACAACAATATATAAATTTATAGTTTTCTTTATAAACATTTAAATTTTAAATGTTCATCTTTATAAAGTATCGAAATTTAAAATATGGTTTTACAAGTTTACATACCAAATAATAATTTTAAAATGTTCATCTTTATTTAAATATTAAATATTAAATTGTTATTTTACAAATTAATATATCAAAGCTCCGAATGTAATTTTAAAATATGAAGTACAAATAAAAAATATTACATAACACATTAAGTTAGGTTTACATAAATATAAATATTCAATTTTTAATTTTAGATGTTGAAATATCAAATAGGTAAATTTATCCAAATTAATTAAACAACATAAACACAAATATATAAAATAAAAATAAAAATAAATCCTACTTATCTCATAATAATAATAATAATCATTATCATCATCTATTTTTAAGGTCACGACCAAGCAATGATTTGATTGGTAAAGTCTACTAAGATATACATACCCTACCCCCCTTAACTATTAGGCCCACTCAAGCTGTATAAACAACAAATTTTAACAATCTAACTTAAAATGCAACATATTACATACAATATCACAACAAAAATATATTAATTTAAAGTTCTCTTTATAGATATTCATATTTAAGATGTTCATCTTTATAAAATATCAAATTTTAAAATATAGTCTTACAAATTTTTTCATCTTTATAAAATATCAAATTTTAAAATATAGTTTTACAAGTTTATTCATCTTTATAAAATATCAAATTTTAAAATATAGTTTTACAAATTCACATACCAAATAATTTTAAGATGTTAATCTTCATTAAATATCAAATTTTAAAATATAAGATGTTAATCTTTCTTAAATATCAAATTTTAAAATATAGTTTTACAAATTCACAAACCAAATAATTTTAACATGTTAATCTTTATTAAATATCAAAATTTTGAATTTTTGAATGTAATTTTACAAATTTATATATAAATTTTAAAATGTTTTGTGCAAATCAACAATATTACATAACACATTGCAATACAACATAAATATATTTCAAGTTTTGTTTACATAAATATAAATATTCAAATATTAAATTTGAGATGTTTAAATATCAAATTTTAAAATCATATGTAAGTTAATAAATTCATCCAAATTAATTAAACATAAACACAAGTATACAAAATAATAAAATAAAAACATTTTTATCACAAAGAGGTCAAATTTTAATTTGAACTAATTTAAATTGTAACGTATCACATACAATACCACATATGTGTATAATCTTATTTTATAATCATGTTATTATAAAGTCTGTTATTTTATAATCCTGTTTTATAAATATGTTATTATAAACATCAAATTTTAATGATTTTAAATTAATTTAAAATTCAACATTTTACATATATCAAGTTTTAAAATATGAAATTCAAAATAAGAATCAACACTATTAAAGTTATTACAATACAAAATAAATATATTTAAAGTAAGACATTACAGTACAAAATAAATATATTTAAAAGTTTTGTTTACTTAAATATAAATATAAATATTCAAGTTATAGATCTTCTTTGTTAAATATCAAATTTCAAAATCATAAGTTTGTAAATTTATTCAAATTATTTTAAACAACATAAACATAAACACAAGTATATAAAATAATTAAAAAATTCTGCTTTTCACTTATATAAACATCAAATTTCAAAGATTTAAAACTATTTCAAAATGCAACATATTACATACAATATTATATGTGTAAGTTCTGTTTACTTAAATATAAATATAAATATTCATACAATATTATATGTGTAAGTTCTGTTTACTTAAATATAAATATAAATATTCAAGTTATAGATGTTCTTGGTTAAATATCAAATTTTAAAATCATATGCAAGTTTGTAAATTTATCCAAATCATTTTAAGCAACATAAGCATAAACACAAGTATATAAAATAATTAAAAAAATCTGCTTTTCACTTATATAAACATCAAATTTCAAAGATTTAAAATTAATTTAAAATGCAACATATTACATACAATATTATATGTGTATATTCATATTTTAAATGTTTGTTATTATAAATATCAAATTTTATGACTTAAATTAATTTGAATTTTAATCACTTAAATTAATTTAAAATGGAACATACTACATACAAACTTCCAAATTCTAACAATTTTAAACTAATTTAAAATACATATTACATACAATCATATTACATGTGTATATTCATATACACACAAACACCACATAACACAAACACAATACACATATAAATTTAAGTTCCTTTTATAAATATTCAAATTTTAGATGTTCATTTTATTAAATATCAAATTTTAAAATGTTATTTACAAGTTTATGGATCAAATTTTAAAATGTAATTTTACTACTTAGTGGATCAAATTCTAAAATGTTCATCTTTATTAAATAGATTTTTAAAATGCAATTTTACAAGTTCATTAATTAAATTTTAAAATGCAAAGTTCAGAATAAGAAACAAGGGTGAAATTTTAAAATGTAAAATTCATAATAAAAAGCAAGGATCAAATTTTAAAATGTAAAGGTTTTATATAAGTGAATTAAATAGATTATAAATTAAAAACCATAAAAACAATGCTTGAATATTAACAGTGCCTAAATATTATTTTTTAGACATCACTTATTATAAAGTTATTATGTGAAACAAAAATTTAAGAAAAATATTATTTTTAAATTACACAAGAGAATTTTAAAAATGATTTTTAAATATCATTTTTATTATAAAATTGTTCTCTGTAAAATATTTTTTAAATAAATAAAATTAAATTTCTAAAAGCTAAAATACTAAATAACAAATACATAATCAAAGACACAAGGAGAGACACCTCCAAGATAGCTTTGTCCATGGCTATCATTGAAGGATGTGAGAAGGGGGCAAGACCCTTCTAAAGAAAAAAAAAAAAAAAACTGATCATATTAAGATATAATTATTGAGTGTGTACATAAAAAATGATAATATAATTTACAATAGAAAAATTGTAAATACATCTTTATGATTTACTTTATTGTTGCAAAAGACTCTCCATCTACCTTCTCTTGTATATTAACTCTTTATCAAAATGCTTTCCATATACCTTTTCATATTTTGTCTATTTATGTTAAATCACTCTCCATCTACCTGTTTCACATAATAAAAAGAATATATTTATAATAATAATTTTATTTTTAAATAATAAATTAAAAATTAGCAAAAATATCTTTTGAACTCTACTCCAAAATAAGTAATTGTTATACATAGTCGACATCAAACATCATAAATTTCACCAAACATCTCACATGAAAATAAGTAATAATAAATTGCAAAAACAATATCTACATGGTACTCCCACATGGAAATAAGTAGTGATAAATTACTAAAACAATATCTACATGATAGAGATTTAGAGGCAAAGTAATGGGAAGAGATATAGCATATGCATAACCTTAAAATGCCATCTCTTTTTTCACATAGACCTATAGCATATGCATAACCATAATGCTTAAAAAATAACATGGAGACAAATATTTGTTAATATGTTACAATACAAGGTACAAGTGGCATACAATTATTCTCTTCATGAAGCAGGTTGCTATTGTTTCAATTTACTTGTGAATGATCCGAAATCGGATCCAGAAGCCTGATAGGGCTTGAAAAATGCTAAAAAATGAAAGTGCTCAGAATGCGACGAAACCTATGCCATTGCGTCTGTCTCGTCTTCCTAATTCCGGTGGTATATTTACTTTGTCAAACGGGCTTCGTATGGAGAAGATATCGCGTTCTGTTCGATAAGTCAAACAAGCAAAAAAAATTATTGACTGTGCAGTCCGTACATTCTGTACGGACGCTGACGTGGCATGTTCGTACGTGCGACACGTGGCAGGTCCGTACATGTGACACGTGGCAGCTCCAGGAAGCGACATGTGTCAGGCAGATTTGGTCGATTTGGCGTACGGTTGGACGTATCTCGAGGTGACACGTGTCACCACTGAAAGGGTGACATGTGGCACGGGTGACGTCAGCAAGTGACGTGACAGGGCTGACGCGGCAGGTGACAAGGCAGTACGGACAGTTGACGTGGTAGGCGACGTGGGCGTATCATCAGTTGACACGTGGAATTCATTGGTTGGTTGGAAAGGTGCCACGTGGCCCAATCGTGGGCTGCCACGTGGCACACCGTGGTTGGCTGTTGGTTTATGGTTATATAAAACATTGGTATGTTGCCGGGGGTTGAACCCGCGACCTGCCGGGGGGCAAAGGAATCGCAAAGTCGGGCTAGCCACTCGGGCGATGGGTGGTGCTTGTTTACCGTTTGGCGCAGAATGTATTTAAATTAGTTCAAAGGTTTACCTAGCCGTAAAAAGGATCAGGGCTTAGCCCCAGCCCTCGGGCAATACGCCACCACACGACCATTCATCTATGACCGAGAGCGGGAGTTTTGGGCGTGGGTTTTATTATAACCGTTGGCCCATGGTTTATGCCTACGCGCCAACATAACCCATACGACCGAGACCCTACCATACAGCGCAGTTACAATTTTAAAAGCCACGGTTCCGTTACATGCCACATGACCTGGGACTGGACCGAGAATAAAGGGGCTAGCGCTCGGTCCAAAATAGCCCATATGACCGAATTAGGAGGGCGCGCGCACAACATAAGGGGGCTTATGCCCATATATTGTTATAAAGTGGGTTTTGTTGCTATGTTTTGGTTTCTTTTATTAATATTATGCCTATTTTTAGTTGATTCCTTCCATTTTTGGGGGATATTGGGCATTTTTG
>ML783724.1:16461-37567 GCA_009831015.1 Picea engelmannii
TCAGTAATCCAACAGTTTGCTATTGCAGGAGTTCAGAGTCAAAACATTGGGTTTTGATGATCTCAAGGACATGTATAGAGATGATCCAAACTTTAAGGAGGCGTATGAAGTAACTAAGAATCCAATTCTCAGAGATAGAAGCCAATGGGAAAAATACATGATCCAGGAAGGGTTATTGTTTAAAGGTAATCAACTGTGTATTCCTAAATGCTCCATGAGGGAGAATGTGCTGAAGGAGAAACACAGTGAAGGATTGGTCGGGCATTTTGGTCACGACAAGATGTTTTCAAATTTGAATGAGTCATACTTTTTTCTGGGATTGCGAGCGGACGTCAAGAGATTCGTGGACAGATGCAGAATTTGCCAGCATTCGAAGGGAAGGAGACAGAATGCAGGTTTTTATCAACCATTTCCCATACCTGAGAAGCCGTGGGATGCAATCAGCATGGATTTCATATTGGGGTTTCCAAGAACACAAAGAGGATTTGACTCAATCTTTATGGTTGTGGATAGGTTTTCTAAGATGGCACACTTCATTCCATGTCAGAAGACCAGTGACGCAACTCACATTGCGAATCTGTTTTTCAAAGAAGTCATTCGACTTCACAACTTGCCAAGGAGCATAGTTTCGGATCGAGACACTAAGTTCATAGGACACTTTTGGAGGACGTTATGGAAGAAGTTGGGGAATAACTTGTCATTTAGTTCAGCTTATCATCCTCAGAAGGATGGACAGACGAAAGTGGTAAACAAAAGTCTGGGAGACTTGCTGAGAAGGTTGGTGACAGAACACCACAGCCAATGGGACAACATATTACCATAGGCGGAATTTGCTTATAACGAATCAGTTAACAGGAGCATAGGACAGATTTCATTTCATATTGTCTATGTCATGCAGCCAAGAGGAATTTCTGAATTGAGATATTCAGAACAGACTGCGACTAGGAGCGCTAGAGCAGAAGATTTCGCAGAGGCGATGAAGGAACTTCACAGCCAGGTGAAGGAGAGTTTACAAAAATCGAGCCAGGAATATAAACATAGAGCATATCAACACATGAGACAACTTCAATTTGAGGTTGGTGACTTGATTTTGGCACATTTGAGAAAGGAAAGGTTCCCGAGAGGAACATATAATAAACTGAAGATGAAGAAAATCGTGCCATGTAAGGTCTTAAAGAAATTTGGGGCAAATGCTTACGAGATTGAATTACCTGATGGGACTGGAATTTCTACGATATTCAATATCTCATATTTGTACCCATATAAACCTGACGAAGAAGGGACAGAAAATGAACAACCAGCGATCCAGTGGACAAAACAGATGCCAGTTGCAGAAAAGTCGCAGATGGAGTGCATACTGGACAAGAGACTGAGTAAGAAGACCAGGCGAAAGAAATACTTTGAATATTTGGTCAAGTGGAAAGTCCATCCAGTTGAAGATACCAGCTGGGAGAATGAAACAGATATCTAGAAGCATGGATAGATAGTGTGTGAGCTCATGAACAGGAGCCCATGAAAATTTTCAAGTGAGGGAGTATGATGCAGGAGCATCTCAAGCGAGCCAGCACGGAGGAAAAAGATAGCTGGACAAGAACCCAGTTGCAAATTTTGAAATTATCTTGAGGTTAATGCGCCAATCTTAAATGAGATAATTAAGAAGGAGTGCACTTGTAAAATGTAAAAGGACCTTGAGCGATCCACTCTCGTCCTTAGTAGGAAGAAGGCATTTATAGTAGTTAATGAAGGTAGATAGAATTGAATGTTAGATTAGACAGTTTTGGAGAACAAGAGGGAAACGGGATATAGACACCCTCATTGTGTATTGTAACATAGGAGAGAATAGAGGATATTATGCCAATTGAGAGCATAGAGCAAAGAGAAGAGATGCAGAGAGCTTTGTTGAAGAACTCCATGTACAGATGTTCTGGATTAATACAAGAATGTTTTAATTTAGACTCATGGTGTTCAAATATTCTCTGTGTTGTGCTCATGGTTATTTTACTCTTTCTATTGTACATTTGATTTTATGCTATGTATGAATGATTTCTTGTTGAATGTCTGAAATCTGAGAGAGAGAGAGTAAGGGAAATGAGTTTCAATTGTTTCTCTATCTGAGCAAGAATTCCTGCAAGGAGTGCAGTTGAATTGTCTGCAAGGAGTGCATTGATGAAGGGTTTTGAGGTTTGTCTCTGAAATCTCAGACTAGATAGATTTTGTTTCTCATTCACTCAGAAGTGGAATCAGGCACTGGAGTCGTGAAAAGAGTGTGTAGGCCGGGTAAAGTCTCAGGGTTGCGGACCTAAGAAAAGTATTGAGAGATTGCTGCAGCAGGTGTGTGCAGAGTCAAAGGAGTTCAACACTTGAATCTGTTTGAAAGTCTCCTGCAAGGAGTGCGAGCAGGAGGTTTTATGAAAGACTTGAAGCCGTGAGAAAGTTCAGAAGGATTTGAATCTATGAAGGATTCAAAGGAAGGCAAGAGGCCAAGGTAATTTGAAAATCTGATTGAAGGCATAGTGACGTGGGACCGCAGGAGGACAAGTTCTATGGAAAGAGAGATACCTTGTTTAGTTTGTGCAGAGGTTCTCAGAGGAAGAACAAATGATCGTAATTTCTCTGTGGAGAATTCACGAAGTCTCGTGAGAAATCCGATCTCATGAAGGAGTATGGGAGTTACCGCGAGTATTCCTAAAGGTTCTAAGCTCGGGAGGAATAGAACCGTAGATTCAAGCTACAGGAGCCATCGGATTTACCCATGAACTTCTATTTTGGGTTTTTGCAAGTGGAAGTCTTGTAATCTTGGCAATAGGACTCGTGAAACCATGAAACACGAAGTCCCGAAGGTCGAAAGGATTGTGTGGGCCACAGAATCAGGAGGTGTACGGGTGGTGCACTATTGACACAGAGTCAAAATCCATTGACCATTTCGGGGTTTCGTGGGGTAAAGAGACGAATTCGTTTCATTAGGATTCACGATATCGCGAAATCCGAAGTCCCGACGGAGTGAGGGTCCGTTGAAAGGTCAACCTTGCGAGCATATCAGAGTTTCAGCAAATCGAGTTTCAGGAATTGAGGGAACGGGTCGCTCAACATCGTGACCACCGAAATTGTGATAAGGAGAAATCCAAATAATGAGAGAAAGGGTCAGCGTTGACTGTTTTCGGGGTTTCGGAGATAGAGAGAGAGAAGACGCTTGACCACCAGATTCGCGGAAGTGTGAAGCCCGATCTCCCGAAGTGTAAGGGGGAATTTATTGAAGTTGATTGTGGGTGCAGATTTCCCGAAAGGGAAATAGAAGAGCCATTGTCGAAAGCTCTTTGGGCCAGAGAAAGGGAAAAGATCATGTGTACGTAACCTTCCGACCCACGGGTTGAGGAGGGTTGCGTCATATAATCTACAATAAAATTTCCTTGTGGTCATAGAGTATGAACTAAAACTACTTGGGATTCACAAAGATGTCATCTGCCTCAAATGTAAGAAAACAAGTTAATGACCAAAGATACAAAGGCACCTGGTACTAGTGGAAGTCTTTCTCCTTATATACCACCAATATGTGATTTGATGTGGCTAGATTTTTTGTGCACATGATGATGTAGTTTCACATGAGAGTCTTTAGATTATATCAATAGAGGTTAAGATAGTAGGCCTGAGTGTTAAAGTATTTTTTCTACTTTAGAGAAAAGAAACTACAAGTATTTTGAATATTTTTAGTAATTTGATTAAGCTTTGAACTTATGATTAATATTAATAAAATCAAGATAATGACAATTAAATTTAAGAAAATGTTTTATCATGTAATTTTGTATGCTAATAACATTGTTGAAGAGGTCAAAACTTATAATTACTTAGGTAGTGACTTTAAATTCCGTTTGAGTTGGAGCCATAATGTTAAGAAAAAAATCGTTGGTGGTTGGAAATATTATTATGCTCTTGAAAACAAATGTAGAAATGTTTAGATCTATGATAACAAAAATAATTCTTGTTAACACTTTAGTTATCCTAATTATTCATTATGGCTATAAATTTTGGGCTTGTATCATATCTCATAAAATATTCTGATACTTGGATGAATTATTAGAACATTAAAAAAAAAACAAATTAGTAATTGTAGAAGAATTTATTGAGTTAAATTGTGTCATGGTTTTGAAACATTCCCTAACCCAATCTAGGTTTCTGTGGTTATGAATTACTAAGTGACATCATACATGATTTAGAAAAATTCCATTTAGAAGTGAGGAAATGGAGAATTTTCATACTGCAACATATACATGTATGTGTGTAGGCATGTCTTTTAACAAGGGTTTTCTAGTATAAACCAAGTTGCTCACCAAACATTATTCTTGGAATATATATATATATATATTATGAATAATTAAACATATGATGCAAGGAATGGTTTAAAAAAAATACATATTGGTGTCCATTGCATTAAAATACCAAAGGTGGGCACCAAATGAAATCTCAATGAAATCCCACATGCTGGGATGGAGCAACAAAGATGCATCAGTTGATCAGTAAGGATGCCCTATTTCTCTCTTCCCCCCATACCTCTTAGCCATAGTTGTTGTTTCCTCCTTCTCTGGTGGATCATGATTACGAAGAATAATAGTTTCTACCCTAAAAAATAAGGAACTTTTGATTAGAATCCCCTCAACCAACAAGGGATCCAATCTCACCCCCTCTTAAGAAAACAAAAATTGTTAGATAGTTGGTTTAGATTGATTGACAACTTGTTTGGATAGTTAGTTATCATTGATGTCAACCCTTGGAAAGTGATATTATTATTGATTTCATCCCTTGAGTATGTATGGTATCACATTCTAGTAGCTCCATAGGTATGGGTAAGGAACCCAAGTTTGGTTGAGGAATAATGTAATGAAGATCAATGAATTTGTAGGTGAGACTATTCTAGATGGATAATACATGTCGTGTCATTTCTAGTGATATGTGGTATGTCGCATAACTCCTCACGGTTAAGGAGTTATGTTTTTGTGAATTTGGAGAATTCTCATGAGTTATCTAGAAGCCCCTATAAGGTCAAAGAAGTCAATTTATTCTAGAAGATTCTAGAAGAATTTTACTAGTCAAAGTGGTTGTAACTAGGATTAAATCATGATTTAAGTTGTTGAAAAAATGAATTAGTTGCAACTAGAAGTGGTGAGTTTATTATTTTTGGATAAAGTATTTGTAAGTGGAAAACGTAGTTAGAAGTGGGTTAGCACTAAAAGAACGAATTTCGGTAAAGTAGTTAGAAGATAACCCCTAGAGGAAGATACTTGGAGAGTATAAATAAGAGAGCATGAGTCTCCTATTGGAACCTATTGAGAAGAATGAACATATATTATTTTTTGAAAGTTTTATTGCAGGTACTCATTTGTAATGGCCCCATCGTTATGACTACAAGCGAAGAAGAAAGTGTGATTTTTTTTTAAACATGATGGCCACAACGATTACAGCTAGACAACGTACCTGACGACGAGCACTACGCCCGTCGAACAGGAAACAAACGACTATGACTCCACGCACTGGCACAAGAGAAGCTGGGTGAAACATTCATAAAACAACCAGGAGAAACGACTACCCACCCGACACAATCATGACCACGCCTACAATATAAGGGAAAACATCCCTCTCCCGACATGCCGATCTTGACAACCAAAGAATAGAACCTCAAGGCGTGTGAACCAAATGCATGAATTCCTTACAACTCAAGTGCTAAATACAACTTACAATGATCAAAAACACTCACACGAGAAGCACAGACTGTGGTCAAGTTATCATTCTCCTGTAACCAATAGGGTGCATCATGATCCCCTCATCAGAGATCATGTTGTCCCCAAGCGATAGGTACGACAATCACCCTGGCACAACACAATCCTATCTGGACCGACGAATCAAGAAAACCAACATGCTAGGAGATCGAATGCACTGTCTAATCACAAGACCACTAACCCAAGCCCCAATCGACATGCGCAAAAACTTGTTGAATATAACATTC
Source organism: Picea engelmannii (assembly GCA_009831015.1). Lineage (NCBI taxonomy): Eukaryota > Viridiplantae > Streptophyta > Pinopsida > Pinales > Pinaceae > Picea > Picea engelmannii. The sequence goes on from ML783724.1 coordinate 22,457, forward strand.
CTAAAATATCCATCCACGAAGTTGAACTTGCTTCCTTGGAAATCATAAGTGAATCTCCTTTTGGGTGTGAACCAAGCTTGAACCACGACCCCAATCGATAGGATTTGATGATTATGCAATATTTTTACATTATTCGCTATGAGATCCATTTTTATTGTTACATCCCTTAATGAGAACATGATAAAATATGAACTTAACTAAATTACAAAAATTAGATATGTAAAAATCTTGGTAATTTACACTTATATTGAAAGTTTTATTATTTGCAAAATCTAATCTTTTTTATTCGGTCTGATAGCCAAGCTAGTTAACATTCAGTGCCTAATTTGACTTTAGAGATTCCAGTATTAATATAAAATTGTGATGTCTGAAGATGGTTGAAAATACTTTAACATTAATTTTGACTTTTAAGTTCTTAGCTTCACTGCCCGGTTTGATATTTTGACTTTGCTACAATTCGTATTTTCACAAAGAAAATAATTTCTAAATATTTGAAACCTTTTCCAATTTATTACAATAGTTTGTCACCATTTGTAAATGCTTACTATTTCACATCCTTAGTGGAATGCACCGATTCTGATTGTTTGCATAACCTAGAGTTATGTTGTCTTCCTACAAGAATTTAACGTGCATCTTGTAGATTCAATGACTTTATCATCCTGGTATAATGAATTTAGAAAGAATTAAATGAATTTAGCAAGAGTTAAATGACTTTACCAAGAATTAAAGTATAATGATTTCATGAAAACATGTTTTAGCTAGTTTAGGTATCACACCATTCACTACAGGAATGGTTGTTATACACAGCCTACCACGCAGCAATCAAAACAACAAAAATCAGCTAGTACATAGTCATAACACATCAACAAGTTCGTTGTCACTCCAGGTGTAAATTCGTTGTACCTAACCAATTTATTGATTGCTAAAAATGATACCTTTGTTGTCTATCAAAATTCCTTGCACAGTAATACTATAATTTGTCGATCATTCCCTGGTATACTAGCTGTCAATTTATTAACGCAACCAGATATAAGCATAAAATGCCCCCTATATAAGTGTTTAACAAAGTCTAAAAATGTGCTTAGAGTGCAGTCTATTTAATCGCTATAAAATATCCAGTCAAAACAGAGAGAAATTGCAGAGTGGAATCACAGTCAAGTATGAAATCACAGAGTGAAATTCGCCTGTCATAAGAAATAAAATTTGCAGAGAAAAACGTTGATGTTATTCATCAATCCAGACATAGGTAAAACGCAGAAGTTTTTAAGCACGGTGATCAAAATTCAGGATTGATAGTAAGTCGTGGCAATTTTATTGTTCACACCTCTCCCTCATAGTATCTGGTAGTCGTGCGTGACTCCTCTACTCCCTATGTGAGTTTGGTCGACAAGATATCGTCAGCTTGCATCATCAATGAATCATGTCAGAAATACAATCAATCATCATAACATCGAATCAAATGTGCATATGTCATATCAACAGTAATAAAAACCCAATAGTCCACTCCCTGACTCGATCCAGAGTCCAAGGGGTTTCATCGATGCCTCTGCATCCCCGAGGTCCAAAATCCTGCACACTCAGGAAAACCGATTCAATAGCACCTGTCTATGTCAATACAGAAACATAACATGTCATCACATCCATAATGCCTCATAATCATTATCAACAGCCAATAGTATAATAATTCGAGTCACTTGCAAGAAAGTGTCCTCAAAGAATAAGTTCGCTCAGTGTGCACAAGAGTGGGATGTTACATAAACCCCCTCTTGGTCTAAAATTCATCTCAAAGTTTCACAGTATAAGAGTGTCGAAAAAAAAAAGTGTATCACAGTATCATAAGTCTCTCTATAAACAAAAAAAACAAACTGATGGCACGTATCATAGGCATCCTCCCACGTCATCGAGTGCAGAATATAGTTGTCCCACTGGACCTTGACATGATCTACTGTTCGACATCGCAATTGTCGAATGCGATGATCCAGGATGAGGATCGTCTCAGCTATGAGCGCACTGTCATTCGACACCTGCAAGGTGCTCAAGTCAAAACATGTGTAGGATCACTAATCATAATGTCTCAAACAAAGATGTCAAATACATCGTGCATACACCTCTAGACTTAGGCAAGGCTAGTCAATAGGTCATGGGCCTCTCCTTTCCACAATCTCGTAGGTTTCCACAAACCTTGGAGATAGTTTAGCCACTTTTCCCAATTTGATCGAACTCTTATGCGGTTTCAGCCACATAATACTCGATCACCACATCATAACTATGGTCTGCACCATGCACATCATCATAAGTATTCTACCGATCCTGCGGTTCTTTGATCCTTTGTCTTATTGTTTGCATTTTATATTCCATTTCTTGGATCACTTCTAGTCCCACCAGGAACCTATCCTCAAGCCGATCCCAACTCAAAGGCATCTGACATGGTAAAGCGTAAAGAAACATGAAAGGCACCATCTTAATGGTTCTTTGGTAACTGTTGTTATAGGCGAATTCTACCAGTGGAAAGAATTCTTCCCAACGCTTTTGTTGGTCCATAACCTACATACGCAACATGTCTTCAAAGATTTGGTTTCTTTTTTTGGTATGCCTATTAGTCTCCGGGTGATATGTAGTACTAAAGTTAAGTTGGGTTCCCAAGGCCTCTTGGAAAGTAGTCCAAAATCGTTTGGTAAACACCAATCCTTGGTCAGATATAATCCTCTTAGGCATGCTATGCAACATCACAATCTCACTAATGGAAACTCTAGCTATGTCAGGTTCCTAATATGTCATACGCACATGAATAAAATGATCACTCTTCGTCAGAGTGTCGACTACCAAAAAAATCAAGTCGTGTCTCCTTGCCATCGGTGGAAATCCAACAATGAAATCCATCGAAATAACCTCCCATTTTGATTCTAGAATAGCATGTGGCTGCAGTAATCCTGTTGGATGTCTATGTTCATCCTTTACCTGCTGACATTCTAGACATCTGGCCACATAGTTAACTATGTTTTCCTTCATTCCCTTCCAGAAGAATAAGGGTTTAAGGTCTTCCCTCATCTTCGTGACTCCGGGGAGAGTCAAGTATACTTCTCTATGAGCCTCATTTAGGATCAAGCTCCTCAACTTGTCGTTCAGTGGTACACAATCCGATTTTTAAACCTAAAAATTCTATCATCACCAAATGTAAATCCTTCAAATCTTGGTACCATCACTGTGTTTTGTCCGATAAAATCCTCGACGTCCTTGTACCAGTGATCATTGAATTGTAAAGTTAGAATCTTTTCACGTAGAATCATATAAAGAGGCAACACCGAAAGATGCGTGGTCTCTGACTCAATGCATATGGAACTTGGTTCACTGTTCCTTTTATGTAAGAAATCTTGAAATCGTACTCGTTAAGTAGTTTCGACCAACGTCATTGTCGCACATCCAGGTCGCTTTGCGTAAAGATGTGTTGTAGTCCACAATGGTCCGTATTTAGTTCAAATTTTCATCCAACAAGGTGGTGTATCCAAACCTTCAAGGCATAAACAATGGATAACAACTCCAAATCACGCATCACATAGTTCTCCTCATTCCTTCTCAGTTTCCTCGAGATGTAAGCGATCACTCAACCATATTGCATCAAGATTCCTCCTAAGACTTCCTTTGATGCGTTAGTGCATACCAAGCAGTCTGCGTCCATGTCAGGGACCTTTAGTATTGACTTTGTTGTCAACAGCTCTTTGAGCCTTCTAAATGCTTCCGCGCATTTCTCGGTCCAAACAGACTTCTTTCTCTTCTTTTTCAATTCCGTGATCGGATTTTCTATCTTCGAAAATCCATCGACAAACCATCGATAGTATCCTACTAAACCCATGAAGCTACACACTTCCGGGACATTTGTCGGTGTAGTCCATTCCATAATAGCCTTGACCTTTGCTAGATTCACGATGATACCTTCGTTGGAGATGACATGCCCTAAGTAGTGAATATTCGATTGATAAAATAAGCATTTGGACAACTTCCCATACAATTTGTGCTCTCGCAGACGTTGTAGTACCAAGCGCAAGTGATCGTCATGCTCCTCCATCGTCTGAGAGTAAATCAAAATATCATCAATGAATACTTGGACGAACTTGTCCAGGTACTCATGAAATACCCCGTTCATCAAACTCATAAATACCCCTGGGGATTTTGTCAGTCCAAATGGTAAAACAATAAACCCGTAATGCCCAAACCTCGTCTTAAGGGAGGTCTTAGGGACGTCATCCTCCTTGATCCATAACTGATGATATCTTGATCTCAAGTTGATCTTGGAAAACACCATCGCACCCTTCATCTGATCGAACATATCATAAATCCTTGGCAGTGGATACTTCTTCTTGATCGTTGCCTTTTTCAATTGACGGTGTTCAATGTAGAGTCTCCATGACCCATCCTTATTTCGTATGAAAATAAAAGGCACGCCCCACTGTGACACACTCATATGTATAAGTCCCAGGTCCAACAACTCCTTTAGTTGCATTCACAACCCCTGTAACTCTGGGGTCGACATCTGATAAGGCATTCTAGATATCGATTTAGTCCCCAGTTTTAGGTCTATGGAAAACTCCAATTCCCTCTCTGGTGGTATCCCAGGTAACTCCTCTAGAAATATGTTTGCAAACTCTCTCAGCACCAAAATGTGTTCTAGACCTTCTTCTACTCCCTTCTCGTTTAACGCAAGGATCGCATAAAGATTACATCCCTTGTGCATACTCTTCTGTAACTACAAGGAAGAGATAAACCTCAAGCAAAATCCATGGTTCCGACCTATAATCACGTGTCTATGTCCCTCATCATCGACCAAGATCAACTATTTCGTCTTACAGTTGAGTATCGCCTCATGCAATCCCAACTAGTCCATACCAATCATGACATCATAAGATCCTAAGATCATGACGTACAGGTTGGCCCTGGTGACAAACTCTCTCAATTTAAGGTACAACCCATAACCTTTCCTCCAACCTTTTGTTTGGCTCCCGAAGCCATCTCTACAAATCTAAACTCATCCTGTTCGACTACCTTTACCTTAATCCTTTTTAGCGCTGCACCAGAAATGAAACTCTCAGTTGCACAAGGATCTATCAAAATGCTACATTTCTGGTGAACGAATGTACCTAACATATAGAGCATAGTCGAATGGTGCTCTACCTAGTGGTTATTCACCACTGCATGAATCTGATGGGCCTTGCCCAAATATCCCATGGTAGTGGGTCTGACTGATCTAGATGATCTAGTCCTCTTCACTGGGCAGTCGCGCTAGAAATGTGGCTCCCCACATTCCAACATACTTTCTTCGGTCTAGTAATCTTGGTACCCAAAGTAGAAGCTGAATTCCAACGCTAAGTCCAACACAAACTTGTTGACCTTATGTTTCTCGGTAAGGGTGCGGAGCATACCGAAGAAACTCCAAAAACGGGCCTTGTACTCGGGCACCATACAGTCGCCCCGTCGTAAGGTGTTGAACTCGTTGAGTTGATGCTCAATGAATTCCTCAGAAGATACCTCTCATGGAACCATTCCTCAAACAGTTCCCATGAGACGTCTTCGACGACCATGTTTAAAAGTGGAAGGAGCGTCTTCCACCATACAAGAGTGCTCCCATTCATTTGAAATATCGCCCTACAGACCTTCGTGTTGGAGGTATATTCGCGAAGTGCAATCACCTCGACTTATTCTCCAACCATGCCTCGGTGGATGCACTGTCCGAGGTACCAAAGAACTTGGGAAATTTGACCTTCTCGAGTTCGCAGTGAAAACTAACGGTACTGACTACGTGCATTGTGAACCCTCAAGGGTACGATCGCCCGGGTCTCATCTCAGTACAGAAGGTGATTCAAGGCCTTTGACCATGTTTGGAAGGACCCTGGTCAGATGATCATCATCCCTTACAACAATCGAATCCATCCTAATGGATGTTTCCTCCCCCATGGGGTTATACTTTGAGGGTGCGGGTACTTCTGGAGGTGTCGCACCTCCTTCCATGACACCACACCATAACCTATGTGGCATCCTCTAATCGAGATCACCACCTAGATATGTTAATTTTTTAATTAGTGCTAGGTTAGAACTCAAAGTTTTACTGCAGTGGAAATCCTGGCGATCCACAGTCACAGGGTTGAACCCACTCTGATACCATATGTAGCGGCCCCATCGTTACGACTACAAGTGAAGCAAAAGTGCAATTTTTTCTTTAAACAGGATGACCACAACGATTATAGCTAAACAACATACCTGATGGTGAGCACCACGCCTGCCAAAGAGTCAATAGACGACTATGAATCCATGCACTAGCACAAGAGCAGCTGGGCGAAACATGCGTAAAACAACCAGGAGAAACTTCTACTTGCCTGACGCAATCATGACCACGCCTACAAGATAAGGGAAAACATCCCCCTCCCTACACAATGGTATTGACGACCAAATAATAGAACCTCAAGGTGTGTGAACCAAGCGCATGAAGGCATTACAACTCAAGTGCTAACTACAACTTACAACGATCAACAACACTCACACGGGAAGCACAGACTTTGGTCAAGTTATCATTCGCCTCTGACCAATAGGGCATGCCATGATCCCCTCATCAGGGATCATGTCATCCCTAGGCGATATGCACGATGATCACCCTGGCGCAACACAATCCTATCTGAATCGATGACTCAAGAAAACCAACGCGCTAGGAGATTGAATGAACTTTCGAATCACAAGACGACTAACCCAATCCCCAATTGACATGCGCAAAAACTTGGAAAATATAACATTCCTAAACTATCCATCCACAAAGTTCAACTTGCTTCCTTGGAAATCATAAGTGCATCTCCTTTTGGGTGTGAACCAAGATTGAACCGGGACCCCAATCGATAGGATCTGATGCTTATGCAATCTTTTTACAATATTTGCTATGAGATCCATTTTTATTGTTACATCACTTAATGAGAACATGCTAAAAGATGAACCTAACGAAATTACACAAATTAGGTATGTAAAAATCTTGGTAATTTACACTTATACTGAAAGTTTTATTATTTGCAAAATTTAATTTTTCTTATTCGGTCTGATACCCGAGCTAGTTAACATTCGGTGCCTAAGTTGACTTTAGATATTCCAGTATTAAAATAAAATTGTGATATATGAAGATGGTTGAGAATACTTTAACATTAATTTTGACTTTTAAGTTCTTAGCTTCACTTCCCTGTTTGATATTTTGACTTTGCTACAATTCGTATTTTCACAAAGAAAATAATTTCTAAAGATTTGAAACCTTTTCCAATTTATTACAATAGTTTGTCACCATTTGTAAATGCTTACTATTTCACATCCTTAGTTGAATGCACCGATTCTGACTGTTTGCATAACCTAGAGCTATGTTGTCTTCCTGCAAGAATTTAACTTGAATCTTGTAGATTCAACGACTTTATCATCCTGGTATAACGACTTTAGCAAGAATTAAATGACTTTAACAAGAGTTAAATGAATTTATCAAGAATTAAAGTATAACGATTTCATGAAAACCTGTTTTAGTTAGTTTAGGTGTCACACCATTCACTACAGGAATCGTTGTCATACTATTGGTAGCCAATTATCATTTTTATACTGTCCCTATAAGTTGCCTACACCAATGTTTTGCGAACCTTGATTTTCATCGCAATCTTCGGAATAAAACAACACTATTATTTTTGCGCAATTTGCACACCTACCTTTGTTCTCGTTTTCACGACTACAAGCGTGAAAACTTTAATTTCGAAGTCACATTAAAATCGTCACTGGATTATTATGGTCACTCTTGTCTATGTGTTCATTGCATTTCCCATTTAATTATAGTCGCACAGTTGGAAAGGCTCCAAGATCTTTACTCATTTATCATTCTTTAATTGTTAATATGACTTCGTTTTTATAAGACTATGATGATATTCTTATGATCGAGTTTTTGATACAATGGTGGTTTGATGTTCTATAGTCTTTCATCGATTTCCTTGACACGTTGGTTTCATGAAAACACATTGACATTGTGGTTGGATCCTTGGTGTAATCATTTTATATAACACATATTTGATATGATTGAACCCTTGGTGTTGATTTCGAATCTTTACTTTGGTTTTAAAACTATGCAAACGCTATGCTTATGCATATTTTGGGTCAACTTACCATAGATTTCATCATTTGTTTGAATGCGCATTGTTTTTAACATATGCACTAGTGATTTGAATCGCTATATGCGTCGTCGGTTGTACATTGGGAAATGATTGTTTTACATGGGTTGAGCTAGCTCCACCACCCTCGCACATTCGGGCATTAATGCCTTTCTCCTATCCCGGGTCACCTCTGTTAGTTTTCGGATAAGCCTGTGAGCCTTTCGATCCTGTGAATGCCCTGTCCAAACCCTTGCCCATTCACCCTGCTCACTGTGTGCCTCCGTCCATGGCACCTGTGGTGCGCATAGAGCCAAATGGTAGCCAAACTCTATTGCTATTCTATAATGCTCGCAAAGATTTGGAAAATGGTGGCTGGATCATGTTTATCCAAAGTTTCGAGGGTTCCAACCTTTCGGTTGCCCAACAATTCTCCCTCACCTTCGACGGATGCAGGGCTAAGGTCGAAGACATACAACTCGAGCTCAATGAGGAATTCGTAAGCTCAGCCAAAGGACTGCCATCTACAGGGAAAATGTGGTTTAAATATTCCAAAGTAGACGAGGTGTCGTGGCCTCTCCTTTTCATGTCAAGGAATATTGTTTCCTGTGATAGAGGTATTCCTATCACTACCCTCAAACCCAAGTGGCACGATCTTTTGGCAATTGTTAAACAGTTTGTGACCTGTGAAGGTCGTTATGGATTGGTATTTTTGTATCATCTCCGGTTATTGATGAATTTTATAGGTTACCCTTTGAATATGCCACATTACTTCTTGTGTAGTCTTTACAAGATGTCTAAAATATTCAAGCGTGATAAGGTTGATAGCAGCCTTTTTCATCACGGCTTGATCAAAGTTATTATCGTCCATCTTCTGAGCCTTCATGGTGATAGTTGGAAATCCTTCCTATCTAGGAATGGCTTTGCCACCCCCGAGTCTGTCAAAGTGGACAAGGTTGTGGTTATGGAAACTATGGTTGGGCCAGCCGTGCCATTTCATATCCTTCTACCCCCTGTCAAACCCTTGGATTGCCCTGACATCAACCTACCCGATACCATAGCCAACCTGTGTACTAAATACAAGACTGAGACCGTCAAGAAGCCTGTGAGGAAGAAAGACAGAAGTGACACTGCTGCCAACAGTAAGGGGAAGAAACATGCTCGATGGATATCGAGGTGTGCTAGGAACAAGCCCAAGAAAAATGTTGACCATAAGCCAATAGTGCTGAGCGAGGACTCGGACTCTGAAACTGAATGATTCTTGACTGAGGAATACCCCTATTCCCATGGCTTATACTCTATGGAACCCTATGACTATGTATTTAACTTACCTCCGTTCCTAAAAAATGACCCAAACTACCCGGGAATCAAGCTGCACAATGAAACCCCTGGTAATTTGAACAAACCCTTGCCTATGATGCCGAAGCCCAATCAATTACCATGTATCCAATGTAATGCTTGGCTAGAGTGTTATTACACTGACGTTCCCCTGTTGCAATCAAATATCAAAATGTTAGAGGAACGGGTGACTGTCCTGTCAAAGGAGAACGACAGGCTACAAGCCAACGAGAAGAAACAAAAAACCATTGGTTCGATTGTCTTCAGGAATGTCTAAGCAGCAACGACCTTTGTCAATTCCAAATTATCATGACCGAGTTGCCCAGGTATGTATTTTGACTTCGATTTTTCTTTGTGAGTTTGCTTGAATTAATTTAACCGATTGGAGTTGTTTTCAATTAGCTCTGTTCGTTTTAATAGATTTAAAATAGTTCTGTTATACTCAGATCACTAAAAACGATTTCGTTGTGAATCATGTACAATAGATTCATTTTGATAAAATTAAATATAGCTATGATTTTATTATGTTATTTTATTGTGCTCAGATTAGTATAAGCGATTGGGTTGTTTGTGATTCTGTTTGGTTTGCTTTGAAACAACTCTATACATTTGAATTAATATAATCGATTGGATTTTCTTTCGATTAGTTTTGTTTGTTTTTAATTAATTCAAAACAATCATGTTGACTTTGATTTACCAGAAACGATTCTTTTTAGCTTGAATAAATATTCTCGTTTGGATTATGATTGCATTCGACCTGTATAAAAGATTGGTTTGCTAAAATCTTGCGGCGATTGATACGATTTTGCATAACAATTGTGTCGGCCCCAAACTGTTTCGATTTGTTCCTGTTTGATTTGATTTGCAAACGATTGTTGCGTGCCTTGAGTTAGCATAATTACTTGTATGAGTTGGATTGGTATCGAAGATAGATTTGATACTTCTCTGTTAGTTTTGATTTTGAAAAACGATTCTGTCAAGCTCAGATTGACGTATTTTGTCTCTATTGAATTCATATGAAAGACTTGGCTAAATCGATTATAGTCTGTTTTGAAATCGGTTCAAAAGATGATTTCGTTGGTTCTCCAACTATCAATCAATTTTGTCTGCTCCCAATTGGCAATAACAAACGTTTGACATTTTGCATATATTCCTGTCACCGTTCAGTTAAGGAACCACGATTTCGTTTGTTTCAATTTGCATACAAGTTTGGTTTGTTGTGGAATGAATGCTTCACTCTGTTTGGAATTAGTAATTAAAGATTTGGTTTAATAAGTCGAATATAATTCTGTTAATTTTTGGATTGATTTTAAAACGATTTTGTGCTCAAATTAGACCAGCTACAGAATCGCAAGATTATGTAGCTAGTCTTAAAAATTAGATTTTTGTCAATTTTATCAATAAAACATTATCTAAACTTATGTATTCTTGTCTACTTATAGGTACCTACGAATTTCATTGACAAATGGACATGCTGTAGCAATTTAGATATAGTTTTCAGTTGTTAGTCATAGGCAAAAATAGCGACTTGGGAGATTATTCCCAGATTTTTTGTAATTTGCTTTGATAACTACCACAGGGATGTTTTACCCTATGGTCTTTAAATACTTGTCATTTTTTGTAATGAACCCATCATTATCACTGTTGGGAGAACCAGACTATGGATTTATAATACAGACTGGGATGAAAGTTGATGTCTTGTAACAACTTTAGCTTTCAATATATCAAAATTTTATTTCAAGTTTTATTCATATCTGTTTGCAATTAATTATCGACTACTTTAGCTATCGTAATTCATTGCAGGTTGATGTGATTTGGTTTATATGTCGTCCATATCTGATCTCTCTTATTTTAAAGTACAAAAATTACCATGTTTCAATTTAGTGAATTTAAGATTTATGTTCTTCGCTAATTGAATCATTTTGTACAAATCTTTGCACACAGATTTATCTAAATGTGATGATTTGTAAATTATAAGATCGTTGTAATTTTTTATGTCTTGTTTTTCCTATCATTTATATTTGAAGAGCACAGTTGCTTCCTGTTTAGGAGAATCTCGTGGAGAATCTGGTGCGTGTTTCCTCCCACTGAACAACTAAATCAACTATTGCATACAGGACAAACCTGAAGCGTTACTTCAGGTCAGTTTGCTATTTGTTATTTGATAGTTAATTTTGTTATTTAAGTAATTTAGATAGATATATATATAGTTTAGATTCTTAGTTAGAATTATTATTTTAGTTTCTTAGCTTAGACGGTTTTTATTTAGGTTCTTTCTCATAAAATTATAAAAATAAAAAAACAATAGTTTCGTTGTCTTAGGACAATTTACAAATGATTTTTGCAGGTTTTCATTTAAATCTGTAATCTATAAATATTGTATATTTGTAATTGAATCTAATTCTGTTGATAATTGAACATTTAATTTTATAGAATTATTGCTACATAGTATAGATAATAGATTGTATATATTTATTTCAGACTTGTTTATTAGTTTGCTTTAGTTATTGTTTTCATTTAGATTAGTTCCTTAGTGTAGTTTTCTTTTGTTTTCCTAGGACTTAGGTAGGCTAATGAAGCCACTAAACCCATCAGGGTGGGTCATCCCAAATGAATTGGGTTATTTAGACAACCCCGGACCGGATCCACTCTTCCAGTTGGCGAGCGTTCATTTTCGCCCGTCAACAAATGGCGCTAGAAGGAGGGCCTAAAATTGATTAATAGCACGAGGCATTCGTATGACTCCTCCACCACCTAAATGGGCACCTATAGTGACAAGAAGTCATTCAAATGATAACATTCCCCCTCAAACAACAACCACATCAAACGACGATCGACGGATCACAGTTGAGCCAGCAACCCCAAATCCTACAGGTGGTGACATACAAGACATTGTCCGCCAATCTATCATAAGAACACATAGTGCCTTATCCCATTTGAGGCAACCAAATCGACCTTTGGAACAACATTTAGATTTCTCTGATATCATAGAACAACTCGGAGGCACTAACCTCACTGTGAACCTTACAGATCCAATCCTCACTCCTACTACAGGGGGATCTGGAATACCTCCCTCACCACCTCCATCATCTCCTTCTTCTTCGGGAGGTGACTCTTCTGACGAAGGCAATTCCCCTTCTCAGCCTTCCACATCGCCTACACCAATGGACAACCAGAACAATCCTACCAGAACTTGGCTCGACCAGGATGTCGTAGCCGTACCTGGAGATAAGCATCCCTTACCCAAACATCCGGAGAACTGGCTTCCCAAGTTTGACCCTGACTCTAAACAGATCGCAGAAGATCACATTAAAAAGTTTATGTTAGACATTAGACTCCACAATGTTGAGCATGAAGACGTAGTCTGCAGGCTGTTCCCCTATACTTTCAAGGGCAATGCATCTACATGGTACTTTGCCCAACAACCCTATACCATCGTGTCTTGGGAAAAGTTCGATTCATGCTTTTTGGAAAAGTTCGGAGACGATAAGTCACCGAAAGTCCTAGTTATGGAGCTTTCTAGCTTAAAAATGAACCCAAAAGAGAAAACTAAAGACTTTAATCAAATATTCTTAACACTTAAGAACCAAATCCCTACGGATTCTATGTGTGCCAAGAATCTTATCATAGCATACTATACTAAAGCACTGCATCAAAGTATATCCATTTGGGTTAAATGATGTAAGAAAGCCACGTTGTTAGAGGCCTTCGAGGAGGCCATCCAGATTGAAAAATACATACTCAGTCTAAAAAACACTACTAGCAACGAAACAGACACTAGTTCATCTTCCAAAAAGAAGATCGAAATCCTACCTAGACCTACTCAAAATAAAACACAACCTGAAAGCTCTAATTTAGAAAACCTAACTAAAGTCGTTCAAAAACTGTCAAATCAAGTTATAGTTTGAAAAGGACGGTCGAAGAATCTTCTTCGAGAAAAGGGCCCTACAAACCCCCGTCCAGGAAGCCTTTTCCCACCAACCGACCTAATCCAACTACTAAGGGCCTTAATCTAGAAAGTCTGCAATACACCCTTCAAAAAATTCTAGAAGCCCAGGATAACTTGATCCCTCCTGAGATTTCTGAGTAGGTTGTTGAACAAGAGACAGTTCAAGAAGAAGAGTCTTCTACAAACATTTTTGGACACTTCTCGGATAGTATCTTCCAAGCTAACTTCGAGACAATCCATCCCTACAATACTAGGAGTAAGACTGCAAACAAACCTTCTCCCGAAAACACTACGACTTTGCCTCCAAAGAAATCTAAACCAGCTGAGACTAAACAGAGTCATGTGAACCCCAATTTAGACTATGATTTAGTTGAAGATCTTAAAAAGTTAAGGGATAACATTTTTGTTTATGATTTATTGAAATTTCCATTTCTGCTACAAAAAATGTTACAAAATATCGCAGAGAATGGAAAAAATGGTAATTCAAGCAGTAACAAGGTTGTTCAGAACAAAGTTCCTCAGAAGACTTCTGCTAAAAATAATCATGATCCTCAAGATAAAGGAAGCCTTCCTGTAAATAATGTAAATAATGTAAATAATGTAGATAAATTATCTTTAGAGACTGCGAGTAAAAAACCACAAACTACCACCCTTAGTACTCGTAGAAATGTACCTCCATTTTTGTTAACTTTCGAAATATTTAATAGAAACGTACACAATTGTATGGTAGACTCAAGAGCATCATCCAATGTGATGCCATGGTCTGTGTGTCAGAAGATTAACATTAAAGTTGAACCATCCACTTTAAAAATAATCCAACTTGATCGAACTAGTGTTAAAGTTGTAGGCGAATTAAGGAATGTGCTTATAAGATTATCGTCTAACCCCAAGGTTCATCAAGTTATTGATTTTATTGTTCTGGATATTCCAGAAGTGTATGGTCTATTTTTAAGCAGGGACTGGTCAGAGAAAATACACGGCTATTTCGCGACAGATTGGTCTCACCTGTGGCTTCTAGAGAATGGCAAGCCAAACAAAATCAAGGTAAATCGTGAACGCTACCTTAAGTTCACGGTCACAGATTTGAATGATCCCAACGAACCATTTACACCCTCTGCTGATTCACCCGAAATACAAGGGATGGATAACTTTTTTGGCAATTTCATGGACGAGGCTTCAACTATCACCAACTCAGAACATCAGTCCGAGATTGTAGTATATTTGGAGCCAGCAGCTTCTACACAACGATCTCATGCACCCAATAAAAATCAAATTTGGTCTCTTTATTTTGACGGGTCAAAGTCTAAAGAAGGAGCTGGCGAAGGCTATGTTATTATTGATCCCTCAGGTAACAAAAACCTGATTGCATGTAGGTTAGAATTTGAATGTACTAATAACACAGCAGAATATGAGGCTTTACTGCAGGGTCTCATAAAAGCTTTAGACATGAACATTCAAAATTTGGTTGTCTTTGGCGATTCTGAAATCGTGGTTAGACAGGTAAGAGATTCTATCCACTGTCTGTCTCCACATCTTAAAAGCTACCAATCCAAGGTATTGTTAAGCCCTAATATTGGCTCATTACCCCTTAATTGGAGCATATTAGATTAGTAATGCTATTTTATTTATGTCGGCTTTAGGCCATTAGTTGTAATTTAGATTAGTAATTTTATTTTAATT
>ML783724.1:42934-66458 GCA_009831015.1 Picea engelmannii
TATTTTAATTATGTCGGCTTTAGGCCATTATTTGTAATTATACCTCCTAGTCTCCTATATATACCAAGGAGACATTTTCATTTTGAATCATCTTGTACTTGAAAATTTAAGTGGGGTAAAATGAGGTTTCCCCCTCGAAGAGGATTATTATCTGATATTATCTCTTTTTCAAGGCATTGAGTACTTTTCCTGAGGTTTTTATATGCTATATTGATGTTTGGTTCTTAACAGGTATGGAATTTAATGAATAAATTTTCCTCTTTCAATATAAATTCTATTCCTAGATTGAATAATTATGAAGCATATATATTAGCTAACGTAGCCTCCAAACTCTTTCCTGTAGAAGGCTTGTCCCCAGATGCATTCTCCATCAAACTGTTGTCCATGCCATCCGTTCCCGACAACATCATGAATTGGAGAGTCTTCGACGACGATCAACAGATCATTAGCTTCCTGCATATGGAAGAAACTTTTCAAGGCGCGGTGATCGATGAATGCACTCACGACGACAATTTGCACGATTTCACGGTAATACCAGATCCGAGAACTCCTGAATCTTCATCGGACATGGTAAATTCGATCCCTAAATCTATAGTTAGATTAGAGAAATTTTACGATCTTCAAGATAAATTCAAAATATCGGTCAACTGTAAAACCAATAGTTCCTCGTTATCATATGAAAAAGTAAAATTAGGAACTAATGACAATCCACAGTGCATTAATATAGGGGTTGGGTGTTCTGAATAAGAAAAAGATGCGTTTATTAAATTGTTCAAAGAATTTAAATATGTTTTTGCGTGGACGTATGATGACCTTAAAACTTTCGACCCTAACATCATACAACACGTCATTCCTATGAAACCCCAAACCTTACCCTTTCAACAAAAAATAAGAAAAACGCACCCTAAGCTCGAACCGACCGTCAAAAAAGAATTAAATAAACTTCTGAATGCTAAGATAATTTTCTCAGTTAGGCACACTCAATGGGTTTCTAACCTTGTCCATGTCCGGAAGAAAAGTGGGGAAATCCGACTATGCGTCGATTTCCAAAACCTTAATAGAGCGTCTGATAAAGACAACTATCCTATCCCACCCATGGAACAGATCCTTCAACAAGTATCTTGTTTTGAAAGACTATCCTTATTGGATGGTTTTTCGGGGTACAACCAAGTCCTGATGTCTCCTCCAGACCAACTTAAAACTACCTTCCGCACTCCATGGGGCACCTGCGTTTATCGAAAAATGCCCTTTGGATTGACTAATGTCAGTGCCACTTTCCATAGAGCGATGGACATTGCTTTTCAAGGCTTAATCAATCAGTCCATCGTAGTTTACTTAGATGATGTTACTGTATTTTCTAAAAACAAAACCGATCATCTAGCTCATTTAGAAGCCATTCTACAACGATATCGTAAATACGACATTTCCTTGAATCCTAAAAAATCCATCTTTGCAGTAGAACAAGATAAACTCTTAGGATTTATTGTGTCGAGCAAAGGGATGAGTATCGACCCCGAAAGGACTCAAGTCATCGCGAAACTTCCCCCTCCTACATCCAAAAAGTCTATGCAGTCTTTCTTAGGCCATATAAACTTCATCAAGAGATTCGTCCCCAGTTTCTATGAAATGGTCAGACCTTTACAGAATTTAATTAAGAAAGACACACAATATCATTGGGGACCCTTAGAAAATCAAGTTTTAATGCAATAAAAAAGTCCATAATAGACGCTCCTTCTCTCATGAGCCCCGACTTTTCGCAAGACTTTACACTCTACACTTTTTCTTCTGACAATTCCTACGTTGTCGTCCTAACTCAAAAGAACATTGAAAACAATGAAGTACCCATTGCCTTTATGAACTCTGCTTTCAAAGGTGCTGAACTTAATTTCCCAGCGGTAGATCAGAAAGCCTACGCTGTTTTCAAAGTATTCAAGCACTTCCAGTATTATCTTTTGAAATCCAGGATGAAGATTATTGTCCCATACCCAACCGTCAGTAATCTGTTAGTGCAGAAAGAACTAGGTGAAAAGAGGGCTAACTAGGTTACCTCCTTGCAGAAGTACGACATAGAAATTACCCCAGCTCAAATAGTGAGAGGCCAAGGGTTATGCAAGTTAGTTGCTGACACAACAACAGGACAACAAGAAGAAAACGATATGTCAAACCTAGGACAACACAATCAAAATGTAATCTGTTGTGCACATAACTCTGTCAGTCCCTGGTATGACGATATAAAATTTTGTCTTGAACATGGGTCATCCCCCCGTCACCTGGATCCCACTAAAATAAGATCATTGAGATTAAAGTCTGCCTCCTTTCATTTGATTAATGGTATTCTGTTTCGTCAAAATTTTGATGGCGTACTGATTCGCTGTCTTGAGAAAGACGAAGCAAAAAAAGTCTTACTGGAGTTGCATGCAGGAGAAGTTGGTGGTCATTTTGGTGGTGAAACCACGGCCCATAAAGTTTTGAGAGCCGGTTATTACTGGCCCACACTTTTTAGAGACGCCCATGCCTTGTGTCGTAAGTGCACTATTTGTCAAAAAGCATCAGGGCGGCTACAGAAACTAGCCTTTCCTTTGCAGCCTGTGTCAGTAGACTCTCCTTTTCAGTAGTGGGGCCTTGATATTATAGGTCCAATCAATCCTCCATCCTCACAGCAGCATAATTTTATCATAACAACCACAAATTATTTCACCAGGTGGTCTGAAGCTTCCACATTAAGAACTGTAAATACCAGTCAGGTAATTGTCTTTCTAAATTCGAATATTATCACTCATTTTGGTATCCCTGACTTTTTAGTATTCGATAACGCTTCTTATTTTTCCTCTCTTGAGATGAGCGAGTTCTATTTATAAAAAGGAATCAAATTGAAGTATTCTGCTAGCTATTACCCGCAGGGCAATGGATTGGCAGAGTCAACAAATAAGAATCTGATTAAAATTATCAAGAGAACGATAGCTGAAAATCACAAAAAATGGCATAATGCACTGTTAAACGCAATTTGGGTTGATAGGGTAACACCAAAAAATGTTGTAGGTAACTCTCCCTTCTTTCTCGTTTATGGAAGAGAAGCAATTTTTCCACCACACATTCTTCTTCCCTCACTACAACTATCACAGAGAATATAAGGAGAAGACTGTCCCCCTTTGGAAAACCGAATTAATGCTTTGATGAAGCTAGAAGAGGTAAGAGCCCAAGATAAATGTAAGTTAGATCAACATCAACTAGTGGTCAAAAGTTGATTTGATTCCAACTCTGCCTCTGATAGGAACTTCGAAGTAGGTGAACTCATCTTGAAATGGGACAAACCACATGAGGGAAAGGGAGAGCACACGAAATTTCAGAATTTATGGCTTGGACCGTTTTTAATTGATGAGAAGTTGGGTCCCAGCTCTTTCCGATTGCAGAATATAGAAGGGCAGCCTGACACCTATCCGGTGAATGGCCAAGATCTGAAAAGATATTTTGCTTGATGACAACTCTTTGTATACTATGTACATATTTTTCTTTTGGTTTGCCTTTCTTTTACTGTTTTGGCTTTGATTTTTTCCTTTGCGCTTATCAGTTTTGCTTTTGGAAATACACATACCTACATGATGAACTATTCAGACAAGGAAAGAAGAAAATTCTTTCACTAAAATGACTGCTGAAACATTGTATAAACATCGATTATATACTTCTAAAATTCACATCTATGTTGAAAAGACTGTTGTTTGAAAGAAGTTAGCTGATTTCGATTTGTGAGTAAAGCCTGTCGCGATCATCTATTATCTTCTTACGCTGTTCCTGTTCCTTAAGGGAATGACTCAGAAAGATGTATCCCTGCCTTAGAAAGTTGGTTCTGTAAATAAACCATCTCTGGATCTTAATGAAGGACAAATCTAAAAAAAAAAAAAAAAAAAATTTGTTGAGGTCTGTAAAAAAATATGTTAAAATATCATAATTTTCAGCATCACGCTGCTCAACTATATATCTTTAAAAAAACAAAATAAAAGAGATGTGGGGAGTGCTTGTAAACACACCGGGATGCTGAATAGGTCTGCTGGCAGCGGGTAAATGCATGCATGATGCCAAGACAACTTCGTCGGGGTACTGAACAGGCCTACTGGCAGTGAAGCAGTGTTGGGTATATGAAAATTCGTAAATATGAAACCTCTTAACCTTAACATGTTCTTTATTCTGATCTGGAACTTCTTGGCAGGATACGGATATCAAAGTGGGTTAAATGGCAACCCTGTCGAGGCTATGGACGCCTGCTGGCAGCAGTGGCTCTGTCAACAGTATTGGAGATTTTATCTTTAATATCGTGGCTCGCTTATCTTAAGACTGTTATCAGTTTTCATCCTTTAAACACTGCTGGAATGTTTGATCATTGATGATGTTTAAACAATTTTCTAGTTATTTCTGTTGGAATTATTCCTGTTATCCTAATCTGAGTTCATTCTTTTGGCAGAGATAATTGCTTCTACCAGTGTGTCACCATTGTTGGCAACCAATTAGCATTTTTATACTGTCCCTATAAGCTGCCTACACCAGTGTTTTGCGAACCTTGATTTTCATCGCAATCTTCGGAATAAAACAACACTATTATTTTTGCTCAATTTTCACACCTGCCTTTGTTCTCATTTTCACGACTACAAGCGTGAAAACTTTAATTTCGAAATCACATTAAAATCGTCACTGGATTATTATGGTCACTCTTGTCTATGTGTTCACTGCATTTCCAATTTAATTATAGTCGCACAGTTGGCAAGGCTCCAAGATATTTACTCATTTGGCATTCTTTAATTGTTAATATGACTTCGTTTTTATAAGACTGTGATGATATTCTTATGATCGAGTTTTTGATACATTGGTAGTTTGATGTTCTATAGTCTTTCATCGATTTCCTTGACACATTGGTTTCATGAAAAAACATTGACGTTGTGGTTAGATCCTTGGTATAATCATTTTATACAACACATATTTGATATGATCGAACCCTTGGTGTTGATTTCGAATATTTTCTTTGGTTTTAAAACTATGCAAACACTATGCTTATGCAAATTTTGGGTCAACTTACCATAGATTTCATTATTTGTTTGAATGCGCATTGTTTTTAACATATGCAATAGTGATTTGAATCGCTATATGTGTCATCGGTTGTACATTGGGAAATGATTGTTTTGCATGGGCTGAGCTAGCTCCACCACCCTCACACATTCAGACATTAATGCCTTTCCCCTATCCCGGGTCACCTCTGTTAGTTTTCAGATAAGCCTGTGAGCCTTTTGATCCCGCGAATGCCCTGTCCAAACCCTTGCCCGTTCACCATGCTCACTGTGTGCCTCTGTCCATGGAACCTATGGTGCGCATAGAGCCAAATGGTAGCCAAACTCTCTTGCTATTCGATAATGCTCGCAAAGATTTGGAAAATGGTGGTTGGCTGGTGTTTATCCAAAGGTTCGAGGGTTCCAACCTTTCGGTTGCCCAACAATTCACCCTCACCTTCGACAGATGCAGGGATAATGTCATAGACATCCAGCTCGAGCTCAATGAGGAATTCGTAAGCTCAGCCACAGGACTGCCATCTACAGGGCAAAGGTGGTTTAAAAATTCCAAAGTAGACGAGGTGTCGTGGCCTCTCCTTTTCACGTCAAGGAAGATTGTTTCCTGTGATAGAGGTATGCCTATCACTACCCTCAAACCCAGGTGGCACGATCTTTTGGAAATTGTTAAATAGTTTTTGACCTGTGAAGGTCGTTATGGATTGGTAATTCTGTATCATCTCCGGTTATTGATGAATTTTATAGGTTACCCTCTGAATATGACACATTACTTCTTGCGCAGACTTTACAAGATTTATAAAAGATTCAAGCATGATAAGGCTGATAGCAGCCTTTTTCATCACGGCTTGATCAAAGTTACTATCGTCCACCTTTTGAGCCTTCATGGTGATAGTTGGCAAGCCTTCATATCTAGGAATGGCTTTGCCATCCCCAAGTCTGTCCAAGTTGACAAGGTTGTGGTTACAGAAACTATGGTTGGGCCAGCCGTGCCATTTCATATCCTTCTACCCCCTGTCAAACCCTCGAATTTCCCTGACATCGACCTACCCGATACGATAGCCAACCCATGTACTAAAGACAAGACTGAGGCCGTCAAGAAGCCTGTGAGGAAGAAAGACAGAAGTGACACTGCTACCAACAGTAAGGGGAAGAAACATGCTCGATGGATATCGAGGTGTGCTAGGAACAAACCCAAGAAAAACGTTAACCATAAACCAATAGTGTTGAGTGAGGAATCGGACTCCGAAATTGAATGATTCCTGACTGAGGAATACCCCTATTCCCATGGCTTATGCTCTATGGAACCCTATTACTATGTCTCTAACTTACCTATGTTCCTAAAAAACGACCCAAACAACCCGAGAATCAAAATACACAATGAAACCCCTGGTAATTTCAACAAACCCTCGCTTGTGATGTCGAAGCCCAATCAATTACCATGTACCCAATGTAATGCTTGGCTAGAGCGTTATTACACCGACGTTCCCCTGTTGCAATCAAAGATAAAAACGTTAGAGGAACGGGTGACAGTCCTATCAAAGGAGAACGACAGGCTACAAGCCAACGATATGAAACAAAAAACCACTGGTTCGATTGTCTTCAGGAATGTCGAAGCAGCAACGGCCTTTGTCAATTCCAAATTATCATGACCGAGTTGCCCAGGTATGTGTTTTGACATCGATTTTGCTTTGTGAGTTTGCTTGAATTAATTTAACTGATTGGAGTTGTTTTCAATTATCTCTGTTCTTTTTAATAGATTCAAAATGGTTATGTTATACTCGGATCACTAAAAACGATTTCGCTGTGAATCATGTATAGTAGATTCGTTTTGCTAAAATTAAATATAGCTATGACTTGGTTATGCAATTTTATTGTGCTCAGATTAGTATAAGCGATTGGGTTGTTTGTGATTTTGTTTGGTTTTGTTTGAAACAACTCTGTACGTTTGAATTAATATAATCGATTGGATTTGCTTTCGATTACTTTTGTTTGTTTTTAATTAATTCAAAACAATCCTGTTGACTTTGATTTACCAGAAATGATTCTTTTTAGTTTGAATAAATATTCTCGTCTGGATTATGATTGCATTCGACCTGTATAAAAGATTGGTTTGCTAAAATCTTATGGTGATTGATACGATTTTGCATAACGATTGTGTCGGCCCCAAACTGTTTCGATTCGTTCCTGTTTGATTTGATTTGAAAACAATTGTTGTGTGCCTTGAGTTAGCATAATTACTTGTATGAGTTGGATTGGTATCGAAGATAGATTTCATACTGCTCTGTTAGTTTTGATTTTGAAAAACGATTATGTCAAGCTCAGATTGATGTATTTTGTCTCTATTGAATTCGTATGAAAGACTTGGCTAAATCGATTATAGTATGTTTTGAAATCGGTTCAAAAGATGATTTCGTTGGTTCTCCAACAATCAATCGATTTTGTCTGCTCCCAATTGGAAATAACAAACGTTTGACATTTTGCATATATTCCTGTCATTGTTCAGTTAAGGAACCACGATTTCGTTTGTTTCAATTTGCATACAAGTTTGGTTTGTTGTGGCATGAATGATTCACTCTATTTGGAATTAGTAATTAACGATTTGGTTTAATACGTCAAATATAATTCTGTTAAGTTTTGGATTGATTTTAAAACGATTTTGTGCTCAAATTAGACCAGCTACAGAATCGCAAGATTCTGTAGCTAGTCTTAAAAATTAGATTTTTGTCAATTTTATCAATAAAACATTATCTAAACTTCTGTATTCTTGTCTACTTATAGGTACCTATGAATTTCATTGACAAATGGACATGCTGTAGCAGTTTAGATATAGTTTTCAGTTGTTAGTCATAGGCAAAAATAGGGTATTGGGAGATTATTCCCAGATTTTTTGTAATTTGCTTTGATAACTACCACAGGGATGTTTTACCCTGTGGTCTTTAAATACTTGTCATTTTTTGTAATGAACCCATCATCATCATTGTTGGGAGAACCAGACTATGGATTTATAATATAGACTGAGATGAAAGTTGATGTCTTGTAACAACTTTAGCTTTCAATATATCAAACTTTTATTTCAAGTTTTATTCATATCTGTTTGCAATTAATTATCGACTACTTTAGCTATCGTAATTCATTGCAGGTTGATGTGATTTGGTTTATATGTCGTCCATATCTGATCTCTTTTATTTTAAAGTACAACAATTACCATGTTTCAATTTAGTGAATTTAATATTTCTCTTCTTCTCTAATTGAATCATTTTGTACAAATCTTTGCACACAGATTTATCTAAATGTGATGATTTGTAAATTATAAGATTGTTGTAATTTTTTATGTCTTGTTTGTCCTGTCAGTTATATTTGAAGAGCACAACTAATTCCTGTTTACGAGAAGCTCGTGGAGAATCTGGTGTGGGTTTCCTCCCACAGAACAGTTAAATCAACTATTGCATACAAGACAAACCTGAAGCGTTACTTCAGGTCAGTTTTCTATTTATTATTTGATAGTTAATTTTTTTATTTAAGTAGTTTANATATATATATATATATATATATATATATATATATATATATATATATAGTTTAGATTCTTAGTTAGAATTGTTATTTTAGTTTCTTAGCTTAGATGGTTTTTATTTAATTTCTTTCTCATAAAATTATAAAAATAAAAAAACAATAGTTTCGCTTTCTTAGGACAGTTTACAAATGATTTTTGCAGGTTTTCATTTAAATATGTAATCTGTAAATATTGTATATTTGTAATTGAATCTAATTCTATTGATAATTGAACATTTAATTGTATAAAATTATTGCTACATAGTATAGATAATAGATTGTATATATTTATTTCAGACTTGTTTATTAGTTTTCTTTAGTTATTGTTTTCATTTAGATTAGTTCCTTAGTGTAGTTTTCTTTTGTTTTCCTAGGACTTAGATAGGCTAACAGAGTCGCTAAACCCATTAGGGTGGATCATCCCAAACGGATTGGGTTATTTAGACAACCCCGGACTGGATCCACTCTTCCAGTTGGCGAGCATTCATTTTCGCCCGTCAACACATACATAGCCTACCACAAAACAATCACAACCACAAAAATCAACTAGTACACAGTCACAACACATCAACAAGTTTGTTGTCACTCCAGGTGTAAACTCGTTGTACCTAACCAGTCTATTGATTGCTAAAAATGATACCTTCATTGTCTTTCAAAAGTCCTTTCACAATAATACTATAATTTGTTGGTCATTCCCTGGTACACTAGCTGTCAATTTATTAGCGCAACCATATATAAGCATAAAACTCCCCCTATATAAGTGTTGACCGAAGTCTAAGAATGTGCTTCGAGTGCATTCTATTTAATCGCTGTAAAATCGCTAGTCAAAACAGAGAGAAATTGCAGAGTGGAATCACAGTCAAGTATGAAATTGCAGAGTGAAATTCGCTTGTTATAAGAAATAAAATTTGCAGAGAAAAACATTAATGTTATTCATCAATCCAGACATAGGTAAAACACATAAGTTGTTAAGAACAGTGATCAAAACACAACAATCAAACACTCTCACTCACAACATCAAATGCAATAAATTCATTGCTCAATCAATGAGGATACTTTGTCAAGAACGATTTTCTCCCCTGGAAGTTTGTGGGGTTACTGTTTACAAAAGTGAGGAGGTAATTGCCAAATAACACTGGAGGAGGTTGTGTAAAACAATACACAGGGATTAACACTCTCTAGATTGTAAAAACACTGGCAAGGTAATCAATGGAAGTCACCACCTTCCGGTAACTCGTGGTCCCAATATCCAATGCACAGAGCTATTGTTGGCATCAGGATTGGTGAATGAGAGGAGCAAGGAAGGGTTCAGGCTGGAAAAAGAGATAGGGAGACACAACCAATACAAATTGCAACCAGTGTAGTGTAAAAAAAAATGCAGTCAAGCTCAGGATAAAAACACAGTCTCATAATATATAAATTCACTGTCAGCATTGAATTTACAGTCACAAGATACGCGTAATATTTCTATCGATATACATTAAACTCGCAGCGTGAACAAGTTTAACTTTCCACTATGTGAAATGGCCACATAATTTCTGTGATAAAAACTTTAAAAATTGCTCATATAAAAATCGATGACAATCAATGTAAATACCAGTCAACAGGTAGATTGTAGTCAAATGTAAGGGGAAACATAGTAAAGAAAAAGGAAAATGAAATCGCAGTCTAATGATGATGAAATTGCAATTGATGTATTAAAGAAGCATTGGGATTCGCCATCTAAAATCGCAGAGATGAAACCAACAAGGTGTTGGGATTTATCAATAAAAACACAGAGATAATCAACAATCATGGAGAATATTCAATCCGAGGTAAATCAACATAACACAAAGATGTCCCAACACAAGTAAGTTCCAGACAATCATTCATCCATGAATCAATCAATAGGGGTAGACGACTGACAACTATCCTTCTCTCATCATCCACACACAGAAAAGCAGATCATTAGAATCTATAGGTCGTTATGCACCAAAGTGGAAACCGTCGATTCATCTCCTGACCGACTGCTCAGGCATGGACTGACAAACTAGGAATGCAGACGAAGACCAGACATAAACTCTTCATAAAAATCAATTTAAAACCAACAGGACAGTCACAACATCAAGGATCGAATTCCAAGGGAATCAAGTGAAGCAGCGAGCTTAAGGATATGGGAATTTAATTTCTCCATTAAACTTCTAAGTCAACACCTTCTTTACACAGTTAAAACAAATAAATAAATGAAAGCGTAAGGTATATAATATTCTATCATGCAAAATAAAAGTAAGCGTACCATAGCCCAAGTCGTCCGCTCTGAGTCATTGTCCCGAGTGCTCCGTGCAACTCCTGCTTGCTAACCGATGAGACTTCACCGGTACCTCCCAGCCAACGCTAGGGGTACTCTTCTTCCCCTTTATTCTCTTAAGCCGCAAAGGAGCTACACACTCTAAACTAGAGATCAATGAGCTCCCATATCACCTCGCAAGGCCGAGCTACCACTCCTCACCGAACTGGGAATCCCAAATCCCACGATCTAAGTCAGTCAATTCTAAAATTATACAGCATAATGTTATACATAATAGAGGAGATCCATCATCCTCCTCCTCCCTCCTTTATATAGAGTTTCCAAGTCATCTCTTTCCCAATTTCCCATTTAATTTATTGTTCAAAAAATTAATTCAGAAAAATCCTCCCTGTGCATGTGTCACCCATCCCCTTCATTGCATGATAAATTAATTTCATTAATTAATTAATTACTGCTATTTCCCTCACCCACCTAAAAGAATTCCTAGAATCGCTCCTAGGTGTCCCCATATTCTCTTACACATTTTAATGACTTACCCCTTTACTAATTCACTAGTTGAGTTCAATTTAGAAAGTCCTTAAATGCAAGATACCTTACTAAGTTAGTATTTCTTCTTTTTCCTTATGTATCCATTTATCTTTATGTTTCCCTCTTTTTCCTAGTTTCCTAATTCTTTTAAATTCCCTCTTTCCCTTTTCATTTAAAACTCAAATTGGCAAGTGTAGAAAATTACTTTTTTCCCCTTTTTCTTTTTAATTAATAATTTTTTAATTAGCATATGTAACAAAACAATTATTTCACCCTTTTTAAGTTGTATCCCCAAAATATTTTTATAAATTAATTGAATCGCTTATCCCCCTTCTCGTCACATGATTAATTATGATCATTATTACTTTTATTTTTTTACCATAAGAATTCCTTTAGACCTAGATTTTAATTTTCGAGGCTGGGCGACATTTTAATAGGGAAATTGTTTTTAAATCTTTCTTATCACGTTATTCATTGTAAGGCCATATAGGTTTATTCTCTTATTAGTTAACAATGTGACGTGCCCTTCAGGATGCACTAGGTGCTCTAAGGGTTCCACTCGCCTCATTATGTTTCCCTTGCATGACGTTCCCTTCAGGACGCAGTACATGATCCAAGGGTGCCACTCGTCTCTTTCCATTTTTCTTGTGCGACGTACCCTTCGAGACGCACTACGTGCTTCAAGGGTGCCACTTGCCTCTTGACTGACTTTGTAGACATCAAAAAACCTTGGAGTCAATACTCCTCCAGGTGATCTTGTGGGAGACGAAGGGCCTCTACGGAATAAGGCCCTTGCCTTATTGTGCACCCCTTAGAATCATCATGAGAGAGAATCACAGTCTACCCTCATGACATCATGGGTCTTCTCGTAATAGGTAATCGTTAACCTACAGTTTGAGCCACGATGGGAGTGCTAGTAAGTTGTGGCAGGGATACTGTCAACACCTCTCCCTCAATGTCTCTCGTAGTCATGCATGACCCCTCTACTCCACATGTGAGTTCATTCGACAAGCTATCGTCAACTTGCATCATCAATGAATCATGTTAGAAATACAATTAATCATCATGACATCTAATTAGATGTGAATATGTCATATCAACAATAATAAAAACCTAATATTCCACTCCCTGACTCGATCGGGAGTCCAAGGGGTTTCATCGTTGCCTCTGCATCTTCGAGGTTCAAAATCCTGCACACTCAAGAAAACCGATTCAATAGCACATGTCTATGTAAATAAAGCAACATAACATGTCATCACATCCATAATGCCTCATAATTATTATCAACGACCAATAGTATAATAATATGGATCACTTGCAAGCAAGTGTCCTCAAAGAATAAGTTTACGCAGTATGCGCAAGAGCGGGATGTTACATCATTGATACATATAAAGTTATGAAAGTATGAGGTAGAAAAGGAGGGTTGATGATGAAAGTTTCAAAGTCGCAGAAAAAACCTAGCTTCCGAGGTGTACGTGGGCTACAGTGGAGGAAGGTGCGTACATACACGGGCTGCAATGGAGGAATATGCTCACACACGTGGGTTGTAGAAGAGGAAGTTGCATACATATGAAAATGACATGCAAGCTTGAGTAGATGTGGGTGACATGTACCTAGAGTCTGAGCAGAGTCTCCGGGAATTTCTACAGTGATCAGCTACATCGGATCTATCTTTAGGTTCAAAATGTATGTCATATTCTTATGTGTAATTGGATATTGTTGTCTACATGAGACATGGTTATGGGAGATTGAGTATTTTACCTAGAGAGGTTGTTGGTTGTATGTAATTTCTTGTATGAGCTAGATCTATAGAAATGCAGTGTTGGTATGTATGGTATTTATCATTGGTACATCTTGCTGGCATATCTTATATTTCTTGGTACATGGTTGAGGGTTTTGGGTTATGATTTGTTGCTGAAGTTGTTTTTCTGGTTTGAGGCTGCATAACGTGAGGGTTTATTTCACATGATTATGATTGTATGCACATGACTAGAGAGACATAGATACACATGGTTTGAGTGATCTTCTTGTGATATTGAGTATGAGATCAATGTTATCATATATGATCTATTGAGGAGATTCTTGGTACAGGTTGTTCGTATATGATTGGTACATGCTTGGTACATTGCTAGAGGCACTTGTTGGTAATCTTGTTGTAGACATTTCTGTAGTATTTTTGACACATGGTTTATGGATGGTGTGGCATATATGTCATACATCTTGTTGATGTTTGTGAGTAGTCTTGGTTGATGCACATCTTGGTGATATTTTTCATATGGTTGAAAGGTGTCTTGATGATTGATCTTCGTGAGTAGATCTGATTTGAATGATGAGATTGATGAGATAGGTTATTATGACAGGTTTTGTTGTGCATAGTTGATGTACTTGTGTTGGTACAGATTGTTGGTACAGGTCTAGTGCATGGTTGATGCATTGGTTGATGGTACAGGTTGATATACAGGTTAATGCATGGTACAGGTTGTTGTGACAGTGACAGGTTGAACAATTTGATAGGCTATAGGTTGATAGTGACAGAGTGAAAGTGGTACTGATTGATTCAGTGATAGTGACAAGTTGTCTACATTTCAAATTTATATTTTGGGGTGGTTGGACGGGGGAAAAAAGGGGGTTCTATCCTCCTTATAGTTGGTGTCGAAGAATTAGGGAGTTGGATCTTCATTCAGGTTGGAGCCTGATAACTAGGTGGGTGTATCCACCTTCCGACTTTATTCGAAGAACTCAGGGGGTTGTAGCCTTCTTCTAGTTGGAACAAGAGAATTATGGAGTTAGAGATTATTTCAGGTAGGATCCTGAGAAACTAGGGGGTTTGATCGTCCTTCTAGTTGGATCTAGAGAATTGGAAGTTGGTGCTTCCTTGAATGTAATTCTTGACATATAAGAAAAGAATTATGTGGTTTTGTCCTGCATTG
Organism: Picea engelmannii; assembly: GCA_009831015.1. NCBI lineage: Eukaryota > Viridiplantae > Streptophyta > Pinopsida > Pinales > Pinaceae > Picea > Picea engelmannii. The sequence goes on from ML783724.1 coordinate 57,283, forward strand.
GGTTTCGACATAAATATTGGTGTACTTTTTATTATGTGGATGTATTTATTGTTGTTCATTATGTTGTGATGGATGTTAATTTTTATGATGCAATACTATATTGATGATGTACTCATGAACATTTTTGAATAAGTTGAAATAATATACATTGTGGTTTAAATGATTAATAAGTGGTATAAATTTCTCATTATTGATTCACCCCCCCTCTCAGTAATCCAACAATTGGTATTAGAGTGATGTTCCTTCAAGAAATAGTTTAACCATCGGAAGGAGATCATGGAATACACTGAGAATGGAGCACCAACATTTGATGTTCAAAGTGGTCTAGAGTATGAGATATGGAGTAGAATGATGAAAGTATTTTAATAGGCACGGGGGTATGATATTTGGAAATGATTTGTTATAGGATATGATAGTTCAAAAATGAAAAATACTGCAACCAAGAAGGAACTGAAACAAAATAACAAAATTGCAATGGATTTCATTTTGGAGGGAATATATGATTCAGTAAAGGAGAATGTGGGTAATTTTTCATCAACTAAAGAACTTTGGGATAAGTTACATAATATATATTCTTCACCCATCACATATTTAGAGAATGCCAAAGAAGATGAAAGTACAGAACAAGAGGAAATATGTTCATCATGTCAGACAGATTCAAAATAAGAAGAAGAGTATGAAATCAACACAAGTATGTTTTTTCTACTTTAAATGTGAAAATGGAGGACATATTGAATTTGAATGCCCATATTTGAAAATTAAAAGTGATGAGACATAAAATCACAATGAAGTAGTATACAATCAACAAGAAAGAGAAATTGAAGAAGAAATCGTCACCTTGAAGATCCAACTTGAAGAAGCAAGATGAATAGAAGAAGTAATGAAGATCCAAATGAAGAATAAGGAAGAAGACTATGAGAAGCTTGAAGAATAAGTCGTTATGTTGAGAGTAAAATTTGTCAAGATCAACAAAAACATTGAAGAAGAATCCAAATCATTAGTAAATATAGTTGAAGAGAAATGTTACAGGTCATCGAAAGGGAAAAGTGAGGAAAATACTAAGAGTTATGCAAAATTCATCAAAGAATTTATAAAGAAGGAAGAGTGCGAGCCCCTAAAGAAGAATATTTCAAAAGGACAGAAGACTCAAGAAGAAGACTACATAAGAGATAAACAACCAATAAGCTTCACGTATAATGAAGGATTAAATAGAATAGAAGATCATGATCAACCAAAGCATGATTTCAGAAGGACTACAACACAGAGAAGATTGTCCACTCCCAGGTATGTAAATTTATTTTATGGTCATTGCTTTTATTGTACTAACTTTGGACATAAGGTTGTAGATTGCATGGCTTATTAAATAAATATTGAGGCAAGAAATGATAATATGGCCCCACATAATATTGAATGTTAGAAATGCCACAACTATGGTCATGTATCTTAGAATTGTAGAAGCATGAAAATACCATATGTTAGCACTGAGATTCACCCTAATATTGCGAGAGGATAAGCCCAATACCCATCATAATGTTTGGTTGATGTTGTTTTTATGGGTGGAGGTCAAATGGACAAAACTCAGTACATGAATGATTTTTACACAGAAACTAGACAAGCAATGCACAGGGAAGTGATGTCCTCATTAAATTCAGTCAGTGAATTGATTTTAAGTGTGAGAAGAAGGAAGACTTAGTGAGAGAGGTGAGAAAGACTTCCATGGGCATCCGACCTTCAATAATATTGGTGAAGAAAAACGCAGGTTCAAGAGAACTCTCGAAATCAAGCTTTAGACACTGAAATATGTCACAACAACATAATAATCAAACCTACATTACCATGCCACTACAAAAACTCGACTGGATATTCCATGCCCAAGCCTTTTAGCATAAGAGGGAATAAGAAAACAAAGAAGATGACTAAAAATGGTCATAGAAATACTGTAATCAAACCTACATTAAAATAGAACTACAACCCTCGACTAGATCCTCCATGCCCGAGTGTTTTAGCACAGTTTTTACAAAGAGATGAGAGAAGTTGAATTCTATTAATACGAAAGTCTCAAGTTTGATACATAACCAGAGAAAAACTTTGGCATCAAAACATTACACAGTAGGGAGCTCCTCTCAACCCATGACCTTAACAAAATATTGAACTGATCTATTTATATTCAGAACAATTCATGACTAGCATGAGTGTGATCGAACCATTGCATTCAAGGCCTTTGTTTTGCGCCCTCTTCTTCCAGACTATGCATGTATCCTCCTGTCAGATGAAAACTAATCTCGGCATGGGTACATAGGAAAAGCTATCCATAGGGGTACCTTGGGCTGACAATTCTATCTCCACGGCCAAATCTTCCATTCCTTCTATTTGTGGAGTGAGTCGAGGTTTCAACCACTACTCTATTTTTATTAACTACTTTTTCTCAAGATTGCAACGAGGCTTAATGTATAGGGGGATGCCACGTAATGCTCTTGGATTGGAATTATTATAAGCATGTGATTGCGGGTCCGTCAAAGTCATTTTGGACCCAGACTACTTTTGGGCCCACAATTCACCACCAACTTCCATGTAGCTATTACGCTATACCATAGTTTTGATTGTGGGACCGCTCAATAATTTTATATTTTGAGCATGTCGTGTCCACTTAATGGAGCATGGCCATTGATCTGGCCCCAATCCATGATCTGGGAGCCTATGTTGACTTAGCATCCCCGCTAAAGTTTATCTGCTTGCCAACTCTAGGATCCTTCTAACCCTACTTAGAGATGCCGCTAATGTTGGTGCTGAATAAGAACACCTCCCAGAGGATGATTTGACATAGAGGCCTAACGTCACTATGATGATGTGTCATAGACGAAGGGGTGACATGTATAACTCAAAAATAGGCTGAAGAAATGTATGAACATTACTTGAAGTGAGTTCCATGTGTTAGCGCTAGATGGATTCCACGTGTCATGAATGTGATAAGGGTGCCAATGTCTGCACTGATGGCTGCCACGTACTTTGGACTTTAGAGCCCAAGAGGGTTCTGCATGTAGAGCTGGCATAAATATGGGCCAGGAGTGATGTGGCAACTTGAAAAGAATGTTGAAGCTCTGAAGTGAACGATGATCGTTGATTCAGATGGACACATGGAAATGATTGATGGACTTCGGAAAAATCACTCTGGATGAAACCGAGAGTAGAACTCTTGAAACTCAAGAAACCTAGATTCCTGAAGTAAACCACCACTGTTAGATTTGGATGGACACGTGATGCTTGATCAGATGCTGAAAATCTCGAAGACCGGATTCCCAAAGTAGATATTGACTGTCTGATGGAGAAGGATGTGTGGCGTTTGATCTGCAACTCCAGGGCTTCTGCCTAGCCACTAATCCTTGCAAAAATTGGGCATCTAAAATACACGCGAGCCATCGATCTGATCACGATCTAAGATCTGGGAAATCTCCAATTAATTTCCACACACTGCTCTTGGATGAACCCTACTTCCTGCTTCAAAGATCAACGACTCATGATTACTTCAGGTGTTCAGGCTTCGAGCCAAAGAGACTTTTCAATGCATAACTCCCACAATCCTCTGAAGTGAATCTCCTGAAGTGTGAGATCCACTGACATGTGTTCTCAAACTTCAATGGCTCATATTTACTTTGGGGCTTTAGCTCCTATGACTAGTTTTTAATCCTAGTGCTACTTTGAAATCCTGAAAGACCGAGAGAAATTGATATTAAATTCTCCTGGGATCTTCGTCGTTGAAAAAAAAACTTGTTTGTTTGCTTGATTCAAGTCCATAACAGACCGCTTTGAGTGTTGCGCTTTGTGCCTATGACTGTTGCCTGCGTAAACAAATATTTGGATAGCTTGCTGCGGGCTTGGGAAAACAGAGTGACCAATGATCAAAAAATAAGGTGATGAGTGTTCATCCTTAGAGAAAACATAAAATCTTCAGGCCGAGGTCTATTCAGGTGAGAAATCAAGGGAAACTAGGGTTCTCAAACAAGAGGGAAAAAATTACTTTACCAGTCGAAGGGAAAAATTTAGGACCTGGCCTGCGAAAGAGAGAGAGAGATGGGGAAAGGATATAGACTCAGGTACTATCAACACACACCTATGACCCTTGACAAATTCATCCAAGAACATTGGCTCCATAGGGGATGGCATGCTCCCTGTGAGTTGCCAAGAATGTGTAGTTTCAGTGCCTTGTCTTTGGGTTATGGAGTCTCGTATTCAGAATAGAAATAAAAAGGAAGCGGTAATTACAATGGTGGAACACCAATCACGGCTCAGACAAAACACTTTTTCAAGAAGTTCGCATTGGCAAGGCCACCCAAAACTTCAAAATCCTCCAATTTCGACAACTTATAAGTGTTATTTGAAAATACCTCAGAAATATTGAAGGGGCTAATCAATAAGGCTTCGAATTTACCATGTTTTCATTTGTCTTTCTTAGGGGCAACCCACTTGAGAACCATATCCCCCATTTGAAAATATTCCTTGCGTGCACTCTTTTCAAAGGCTCATTTTATTTTATGTTGATGATCTTGCACTTTATAAAGTAGCTTCTCCCTGGTCTGTTGTACTTATACCAATTGCAGTATCCTCTTGACCATATCATTGGGCTCTTATTGGTAGTCCTGGAGGAAATTTTACACAGGAAAGGTGAGTTGAGTAGGAAAGATAGCCTCAACCCAATACACAATATAAAAAGGGGAAATACCAAGTGGCCTTTTGGTTGTAACTCTGTCACCCCATAATTCAAATTTCATCTTTGAATCCCATTCTTTCTTGTTGTCTTCCAATAATTTCTTGATGATCTTTATGAGGCTTTTGTTGGAGGACTCTCCTAAACCATTTCCTTGACGGTAGTAGGGAGTAGAATGTACTAGTGTAATCCCATACTTCTTACAGAAATTGATTAATGGTTCAACTCTGAAAGAAGCAACATTGTCTATAACAATCTTGCTTGGACAGTCAAATCTGGACATGATATACTCAAGGAAGATTATGATTACCTTGTGGGAGGCACTCCTTGTAGGGATGACTTATATCTATTTGGTAAAATAATCAGTGGTAGTCAAAATCCACCTGTGCTGGCCACTTGAGGCTGGGTGGATCTTTCCAATGAAGTCAAGACCCCACTGCTAAAAAGGTCCAAAAACCATTACAGGTTTCAGGGGAAAAGATTTGAGCTGTTTCTTTCCAACAAACTTTTGACACTTGGCACAAGCTCTAATATTTGCACAAATATCAGTAAAAATGTTGGGCCAGAATTACCCATCTCTGAGGATCTTGTAAGCTATGGTCCTCCAAATATGATGCCCCCCACATGAGCTGTCATGAAAATCATTCATAGTTCTTTGGGCCTCTTGTGGATCCAGAAATATCAGTAGAACTCCTAGAGGATCCTTCCAGTAGAAAACCTGATCAATGAGACAATATTTGATTTCTTTGATTTTCAAATCTCTCACATTGTTTTTGTCCAAACCATCGGGAGGACTCAACTTTTGCAGGAAATATATGATATCTTCATACCAGGTGCATTCTACTAAGTTGAGGTCGACATGAGAGTCTTCATCAACAATCTGAGTTTGCTGATTTTCTAAGTGCATGTTCATGAAACTAACCCCCAATGCCTTGCAATTTGATTCATCCAGTAACCTGCTAAAACCTTGTCCTTTCACCAATTTGGTGGGTTTTATTTCTAGGTCAAACTCGAGAATTTTGGCAATCCGTCTGCTTCTTTTCCCATCTATATTAGGTTGGATCAGTATCTCCTTTACTGAGGCCGAGTGGACATATGTAATAATATTTGAATGCAGAACATAGATTCTGAAAGCCTTGAGAGATTTGCCCAGAGCATATGCCTACTTCTCCATGATATCGTATCTCATCTATGCATCCCTCAATGATTTGTTGAAAAAGGAAATAGGCTGCTCTAACCCCTCTGCATCTTTCTGTAGAAAAACGGTAGCCAATGTATCAGATTAGGTGAAAGAAAACATTAGAAATTCCTTAGAACAGTCAGGGTTGATGAGGACAGGTGCTTCAGTCAAATCCCTCTTGATCTAGTTGAAATAATTTATGTACTCAGTAGTACATTTCACTTCGTTTCATTTTCTAAGCATGGTTGTAATGTGTTTAACCAACTCAACAAAATTAGAAATGAACCTCCTCAGAAAGTTGATTTTACCCAAGAAAGACTGAACCTCCTTTTTAGATCTTGGAAAAGATAAGGTCTGGATGGGCTCTACTCTTCTTGGATCAATTCTCACCCCTTCAGTTGACACAATATTCCCTAACAATTTTCCCTCTTTCATAGAAAATAAATATTTCTTAGGATTGAGGGATAGACCAAACCTTCTGCACTTCAGGAAGACCTTCTTCAAATGATGAAAATGCTCTTTTTCATAAATTGAGAATATTGTAATGTCATCCAGATAGATGACTACAAACTTGTCCTTTACCCCAATGAAGGCATTGTCCATGGCACACTGGAAGGTTTCTCCTACATTCATCAATCCAAAGGGGATTTTAGCATACATAAATGTGCCCCAAGGAGTAGTGAAAGTTGTCTTCTCTCTATATTCAGGCATGATAGAGATCTGATTGTAGCTAGAGAATCCATCAATCATAGATATCCTGGATGAACCAATCACTCTCTGTAAAATGTGCTCCATCTTTGGAAAGGGTTAATTGAGCTCCTGTTCAAATTCTTGAAGTCTACACATAATCTTATTTCCCCATTCTTATTCCTCACAGGCACCATATTAGCCACCCATTATGAAAATCTCAAGGGGATGATGATCTGTGCATCCAACATCGTTTTCACTTCTTTTTCCATAATAGGCAGCAACATGGGTTTATCTATCTGAGTTTATGCCGGAAAGGTTTGGCCTCTTCTTTCAAAGGTATTTTGTGCTCCATGATGTTTGTGTCATATGTTCTTAAGTCTTCATATTTCCAAGAAAAAACATCGGCAAACTCCTTCAAAATCTTGACATACTCAACCCTTTTCTCCTCTGACAGATTTCTAGACAATTTTACATACCTTGTATCTTCCTATGTTCTTAAATTTCATTCAGTCACATCAGCCTCTTTAGTTGAACCTTTAACCTTTATAGAAACATCATTTATGTCAAACAATCTCTCCAAAGGGACAAGTCCTTTTGGAATATGGTTACTTGGCAACTGAACAATATGATGATAAACAATTTTATTCAAAAAAGCATTAGCATGAGGGATTTCTTCAGTATATTGATCATGATCAATATGCGAATCAAAAAATTCATCTATAGTTTCAAGAAATCTTTTCATTTCAAGATCATCCTCGAAAACCTTCCAATGTTTGACATTGTCAGGAACAAATGTCATGTATTTTACTTCCACATCATACTTGGGTTTAGGGGGAAAAGGAACCTTGAACTTACTTACTGAAACAACTAAGGAAGTTGCTACAATGTTCTCCTCTCTTGGAACAAAAGATATATTAAAATCCTAGAAGAAACTGTCAACAAGATCCCAGAATTCATTTCTGTACACCCTTAACTTGGGGTGCTTAGCCTGATACAAATTTCTGACCTGATGTACAATTAACTCAACATATCCAAATACTTATAGCTCCTCAATATTCATGTCTTTGGTAGCTCTTAAACTGAAAACACAAGGCTCTTATTCTACTACATTGTTTGTTGTTTCAAATTAAAGATTAAAAGACAAATATATGGTCTCTTGGGTAGGTGTTAGCATCAGAAGTCACTCCTGGATTGCTTGCAGGAGCAGAGCCTGACACCCATCAGTTTAATGTCATGATTGGTTTATAAGAGGTGATCAAATGGAAGCAAACTCAGAACAGTATCGTCTCAAATCAGAAGCTGGGCCAGGCATGCATAAATGAGTGAGGTCTTGATAAATTTCAAACAATGAGTTGTAATAAGGGTGAGTAGAGGGAAGATTTCATAAGAAGGGTGCAAAGGTCTGCTATAGGCATCAAGCTTCTAACAGACGATGAGAGTAGGCATCTAAAGGCAAGATATTCTTACTTGAAAATGTGGGAAACCAGAGAAACAACAATGCAACAATAAATCATTTACCATAACATAACTGTGTTAATTCATACGAATCATTCGATTATGAACTCTCCAGCATAAGACGAAAACAGAGATGGAAAAGGGAAACTGTTTTTCATAAAACAAGAAATCTCAAACATGGCTACATAACCAGGAAACCAAAATGGTCATGAAAAATTTACAGTCGGGAGCTTAGCTCTACCATCGATAGATACAAAAATGGCGAAAACGCCTTCATATACTCAAAACAACAACAGCAGTGAAACCAAGATACTGCATTGAAAGCTTTGCGTCTGCATGGCTTCTGACAGCCAACATCTGAAAGATCGTGCAACTTATGTCAGACGCAATCTAATTCTTTGACAGTTCCAGCGGTGAATCGACATGCCTTTAATTCATTGCCGGACTTCTCCCATTATGGCAGAGACGATGTCTAACCACCACCAACCGCTTCAGTAACTGCTTCATCGGGATTGAGAACGACCTGGCTAGCTCAACACTTTGGGATATGAAAGGCTCCTTGCGCTACCACCTGGAATAACTGAATGGATTGAAAGATGGATATGGAGGCCAGCGAGGAAGGCGGGGCTCGACAACGGAGTGGTAGGGTCACAACTGCAGGGGTGAAGCAAGGAGTGATGATGTGTGGGAGAGGTGGTAGGGGATGACATATGGAAAAAGGGTATAAGCAGAGTAGGAAGGGGAGTGGATGTGATAGGCGTAATTTGGTGGGAGGCTGATGTGGAGGGAAAGAGATACGTGGCAGGAGCAAGACAAGGCATAATGGGTGCACTTGTGGTAGGAGGCTGTCATGGAAAGAGATGGGACACATGGCTGGCAACGAATGGATTGGGAAAGGGACCATGTGGACCAAGAGAGGGGGAAGCGACAGGTGTCAGAAGATGAGGAGAGGGTAGAAGGGATCGAGCCTCATCGCATGGCCAGGAGGAAGACTGGTTTACAAGATGACACAACGGGAAGGAGGCCCACCTTGCTAAACACAGAGTTGATGAGAATGACGGAGTGACGCGAGCGGCATTGATCCGGGTGATAAAATCTCAGTCGTCGGAAAGTTGCGCCCCCGATTTCAGACCCCCCCCCTTCGCTTAA
>ML783724.1:77076-91132 GCA_009831015.1 Picea engelmannii
ATAAAAGACTCATCTTCCCAAGTGGAATCTTCAGCCGGTAGTTTCCTCCATTTAATGAGATACTCTGAAATGGATCTATTCCTCAGCTGGCGAATTCTTGTGTCAGTGATGGCTTCAGGATCCAATATGATTTTTCCTTCCTCTTCATGTTCTGGAAATATAGTTTGAATTGGGATCTTGTCGCCTATAACCTTCTTTAAGCATGAAACATGGAAAACTGGGTGTACTCATGAAGATGTAGGCAACTCCAATTTGTATGCCATAGTACTAATCTTTTGCAACACCTTATAAGGGCCATAGTACTTTAGTGATAATTTATTATCCTTCTTATCTTGCTTTAGGGACATCTGTTTCTATGGTTGTAGTCTTAAAAACACCCAATCCCCTACTTCAAAACTTCTTTCACTACGATGTTGATCTGCTTGTTGTTTCATGCGATTATGTGCCATGGTCAGGTTGTCCTTTAAGATTTGGAGAACTTGTTGTTGATGCTTGATGTGATCTTCCATTGCTTGAACCTTATATTTTTCTTTTAGAGAAGAAGTGATGGAAGGAGGGTGGTATCCATTGAGTGCCATAAATGGTGTCATTTTTGTTGCAGTATGAAAGGAAGTGTGATACCACCATTCTGCCAAGGGTAACCATTTGAACCATTGTGTTTGTTTATTAGAGACAAAGCAACGAAGGTAGCCTTCCATAATTTTGTTCACTATCTCAGTTTGTCCATCAGATTGAGGATGATAGGATGAACTATGAGCCAATTGAGTACCCAAACAAGAAAATAATTCTTTCCAAAAATGTCTAGTGAAGATGGGATCTTTGTCACTTACAATAATCTTTGGGCTGCCATGTAGCTTTTGAACTGTCTCCATGAATGCGATGGCAACTGTACTAGCATTGAAAGGATGAGAGAGTGCACAAAAGTGTGCGTACTTGGTTAGTCTATCAACAATCACCATGATGACACTCTTTCCTTCAGACTTTGGTAACCCTGTAATGAAATCCATGGAAACTTCCTCCCAACGCTGACTTGGGATGGCTAATGGTTGTAAAAGACCTGGGATCGTAGTTGTTTCCACGTTAATTTGTTTGCAAACCAAACATTTTTCCACAAACCTTTGAACATCAGTTTTAAGGCCATCCCAAAAAAAATCCTTATTGACTCTATGGTAGGTTTTCAAAAATTCTGAGTGCCCTCCTACTCGAGAGGTGTGCAATTCCAATAGTACTTTTTGTTTGAGTTGAGAGTTCTTACAAAAATATAAGTGATATTTGTACCATAGTGAATCATTTTTCCATGTAAATGTATCTGATGCACTAGAATCCTGCTGCAACCTTTGAATGAGAGTCCACACTTTTTCGTCATTCTTCCATTCATCCCTTGCTTCTATTATCCAATCGGATTGGATGATCGAAATAGCACAGAGAAGGGCCTCAACATGTTCTTCCTTTCTTCAGAGTACATCCACCACAACATTTTGCTTCCCCTTTTTATAGACAATTTCAAAATCATAACCCAATATCTTGGTTACCCATTTTTGTTGTTCTTCTAAAGATAGTCTTTGTTCCAAGAAGTATTTAAGACTATCATGATCTGTTTTGACCTTGAAGTGCCTACGTATTAGGTAAGGACGCCATTTCTTCAATGCATGTAGTATTGCCATCATTTCCTTCTCATAAATGTGTTTGTGTAAGTTATTTCCCTTGATTGGTCGACCTTCAAAAGCCAGGGGCATTCCTTCTTGCATTAGGATAACACCAATTCCATTTTTTGAGGCATCACATTCCACAATAAAGGTTTTTGTGAAGTCTGGAGTGGTCATGACAGGAGATTTGCACATCACCTCTTTAAGTTGTTTAAAAGATTTAGTTTCCTATGGAGTCCATGAAAATGCATCCTTCTTAGTTAGTTCCGTTAAAGGTGTTGTTATTCTTCCATTGTGTCAAACAAACTTGTGGTAGTAACCTGTCAAACCCAAAAAACCTGTAAGATTCTTCAATGTTTTGGGAATCGACTAGTCCATCATGGCCTTAATATTGTTAGGGTCTAACTTGACACCTTCATGAGATACAATATGACCCAAATACTCTACCTCCTTCACTCTAAAGAAACATTTGGATGTCTTGGCATATAGTTGTTGCTCCTTTAGTATTTGAAGTTGTTGGACAACTGAGAGGGGGGGGGGTGAATCAATTGTTACTGTGCTTAAACAATTATTCTTATTATAAACTCTTTGTAGATCACTTAATGACAATCACAATAATGTAGGGAGGTAAGTAATAAAAAATTTGGCATCAGTCACACATATGAAATATACAGAGACAGATATTTTCTGAGGAAACCCATAAAGGGTAAAAACCTATTCTTCTTGGTATGATAAGTAATCTTTACATTCTGTACATTATCATACCTATGAGATACAACTCATTGTGAGGCTAAACCATCTGTTTTGAAAGATGCAACTTGCTGAGAGCACCAACTCTTTGTTTTCTCTAGCACCTACTAGAAGGAAGCACCAACTCCCTAGTTTCTATAGCACCCATAAGAAGGAAGCACCAACACCCTGGTTTCTCTAGCACCCATTCGAAGGAAGCACCAACTCCCTGGTTTATCTAGAACCCACTAGAAGGAGGAAACAACTCCCTAATTGTTCCAACACCAACTGGATGGAAGCACCAACTTCCAGTCACACAGGCACCAACCCGTATAACAGAGAACAACAGTTATCCCTTGCACCACCCTGCAACCCTGGTTTTTTTGGATGCAACCAGATGGAAGCTACAACTCCCTGTGTTCAAGCACCCACTTGAGCCTCTGAGGACAACAATCCTCCCTATAACCTCCCTACCACCCTGAGATATATCGATTTTTTCTATTGAAACTTATTACAGTGATATAATGTTCATCAATGGCTTACCAGTCTCATCATTATTCTTCTACACTACCCTGCTCTGTCTTCCTCACTTTCTTCCTGCACACATGGCTTGTGCTTTCTGTTATTCTACATTTTATGCTCTGTGCACCATGTCCCTTCTATGCACCATTCCTCTTCTGTGAATTTTCTCTGTTGCACTCTACCTCCTTCTACACACCTGAATCACTCTCAACAACACCGAATCTCTTCTCTGTTCTGCGTTTTTATTCTCTTTGTGCATCTTCTGCATCCTCAATTCACAATGCTTCTACATGCTCTCCCCATGTCGAGTGCTCTTCCTGATCATCATTGAAACTCTTCAGCTTCTCTACTAGTTAAACCCATGCGTCCATCATCACTGGGTGTTATGTTGAGATTCCTTAGCCTCTCTAGCAGTCGAGACTCTTCGTCTTCTCTGTCATAGTCGAGCTCATTCCCTCTGTTGCAGTTCCAGGCTCCAACTATATTACATATGTCAATAGCCTCTATGAATAGTATTCATGCCACTGGAAGATGCCTCGAGACTCTTCATCTTCTCTGGCGATCACCCTGAAGTCTCTTCGAGTCCTTTGGCAAAAACCATCAGTAGTTTCTAGCAGTTACACTGTGAACCTCCAAGAAAACGCATCAACAACTGAATTGCGAACCATCCAAGAGTCATGATTCATTTATGTTGACTGAATCGTAACCGATCAATTAAATGTGAAGAGAAATAATAGCCCTTCGATCAGATTTCCAAGTATCCAACACCGTTGGATTACAAGCGTAGGGTCTCGTGTTGATTTCTCCATTTCGCATTTCAGTATTTCAGAGTTTCGGCATTATTGTGGTGAAGAGTCTCGACACTCCAAGTCAAAATCCATGAAACTCCAAAAATTTTTAGCTCCACTAGCTTCTTCCCCTCATGTGACCACCAGTGGTGACCACAGGCTGCGCCAAAAGGCGTTTCGCAATTTCACATTTTGGCATTTTGCGATTTCTCATATCGCAAGTTTAAGAGGTTAGGTAACCCCATTCCTTTGACTTTCCAGTCAGTGAAATGATGATCTTTCACCATGTGTCCTATGGACCCAACAGTCCAGATCTTATCGTGATTTCGAAACTTTAGGGGCCTTCGTCGTGTCTGATCAACGGTCTAGATCAATCCTCAATCCGACGGCTAGGATTATTTCACAATTTCACATTTTGCGAGTTAGAGAGGTTAGAGCACTCCTTCCTTTGACCTTTCAGTCAGCGAAATTCCAATCTTTCGCCATGTGTCCTTTGGCTTCAACGGCCAGGATCATTTCACTAATTCACGAGCCTTCGTTGATGGTGGAGTTTCTTCTTTCTATGTAAAACCCCGAAATAGAAATTTATGATGTGATGTAAACCTATTGACTTCACATGTGGATTGACATGCACCGAATAGTTGCCATGTGTCACTCTGATTCATGACTTACATGTGCCTCATATGTTGAATCAACTTGACACTTGTCATTTCCAAATTGTGCCACGTGTCCTTAGCTGATGTGGTTTGTTAACGTGGTTTGTTGATGTGCCTATTTCGGGATTTCGGGGCTCGCTGCTTCAAAGGTTAAAGTTCCTTTGATATTTGATTTCCTGTTCTGCGAAACTCCGAAATGGAGTCTTTGTTGATGTGTCTGTTTTGGGATTTCGGCGTTTCGCATTTCGCAACTTCGGGACTCTTGTGATGAAGAGTCTCGACTATTGACTCCTCCAACTCTCGGTATCTGAAACTATGAAATGGAGTCATATCAGCGGTCCACAATCTCCCTTTGATCAACGAATCAGATTAAATCATGGTTTTCATTTCGCGATTTCGTCATTCTTATCATGAGTATTCTTGACACCTCCAACTCCCGGTATCTGAAACTCTGAAATGGAGTCAGATCAACAGTCCATGATCTTCCTTTGATCAATGACTCAGATTAAGTCGTGGTTTCACATTTTTCATTTTCGGAATTCTTGTCATGAGTGTCCTTGACACCTCCAAATCCCGGTATCCGAAACCCCGAAATGTCGTGGTTTCGCATTTCACAATTTCATCATTCTTGTCGTGAGTTGCTTCCTTGACTCCTGGAGTTTTCACTTATGATATTTCCATGCGATCATCGTTGCGCTGTTGTTCTTGATCTTTGTCATCAATGAAAAACACGCATACTCTGCCTCTGTCTGAAAACATGCCAACAATATCCCCCTTTGGCATTGATGGAAACCCCTTGAAGAACGTCCAACTATACCACTGTAGCATCCTTGAAATGACCACACTTTCTCCCCCTTTGACATCAATGTCAACGAAGAAACACTCTCCCCCTAAACTGTTGTAGTACATAATCCCCCTGTCAACTATGAGCAGCTTAGAAATACAACATATATTCAATAAGTACTCCCCCTGACCAGATGACCAGTTTAGACAAAAGAAGTTATAACCCCCAACTTTTGATGAAGATATTCAAAAGGGGTTGCTGCTAACGGTTTAGTAAAGATATCAACAATCTATTCTATGGAAGAAATATAATTCAGCTGAACAATTCTGTTTGTAACTTGTTCTCTGAGAAAATGGTATTTTATTGGAATATGCTTAGTCTTGGAATGAAGATAAGGATTCTTGGAGACACTAACGGCACTGGTGTTATCACACTGAATTGTAATCGGATCAGGATAATTTACCTTCAAATCTACAAGAGTTTGGATCATCCACAAAATCTAAGTGCAACAAGTAGCAACAGCAATGTACTCTGCTTCTGTAGTTTATAAGGAAATAGATGCTTTCATTTTACTAAGCCATGCTACTAAAGAGTCACCCAGAAAGAATGCTCCTCCACTGGTGATTTTTCTCTCATCAACACAGTTTGCCCAATCTACATATGAATAAACAGTTAACTGAAAATTTTGATTTCTGGGATACCACAGACCATAAGTCAATGTTCCCTTCAAGTATTTGAATATCCTTGTGACAGCTACCAAGTGACTTTGTTTAGGAGATGACTAATAACAACCTACCATTCCAACAACTTGCATTATATCAGGACGGGATGTTGTGATGTACAGAAGACTGCCTATCATTGATCGATATGTCCTTTGATCAACATCAGGTGACATATCATCTTTACTGATCTTGCAACCAACCACCATAGGTGTACTAACAGGAGAGGAATCCTCCATCTGAAATTTCTTCAACATCTCTTTCNTTTTTCTTGAGAGATAAATATTCTTGCAGAACTCTGATTTACTTGTAAACCAAGAAAATATGGAAGTTCCCCTATCATGGACATCTCAAACTCTGTTTGCATAGAGTTAGAAAACCATTGGACAAATGATTCATTAGTACAACAAAAAATAATATCATCTACATAAACCAAAACAACTACTTCAGACTTAATGTAGAGATTGTTGTCAACATTACCTTTCTTGAACCCTTTGTCTTGTAAAAATTTGTTCAGTCTGTAATACCAAGCTCGTGGTGCTTGTTTCAGTCCATATAAGGCCTTCTTCAACTTGCAAACATAATTAGGATTATCTGTCAATGAGAATCCTTCAGGTTGCTCCATATATACTTCTTCCTCTAGATCTCCATTAAGAAAAGATGACTTAACATCCATCTGATACACTTTAAAGTTCTTATCGCATGAATATGCAAGGAACATTCTGATGGCTTCCAATCTTTCCACTGGCGCAAAAGTTTCATCAAAGTCCTGAACTTCAACTTCTGCATACCCTTTACAGACCAATCTGGCTTTATTTTTAACAACTTGTCCTTTTTCATTCATTTTATTTTTGAACACCCATTTGGAACCTACTACATTCTTATCTTCAGGTCTAGGACAAGATCCCAAGTATTGTTCTCCTCAATCTAATCAAGATCTTTAGTCATAGCTCTAATCCAATAATCATGCTGGCTGGATTCATCAAAATTTTTAGGTTTAGTCATAGATTAAAAAGCCACATGAGATTGTTCTGAGTCTTGAATAAATTTCCTTCTTGTCTGAACTCCTTTATTTATATCTCTAATTATCTGATTTTTAGGATGATTCTTTCTAACAATTCTGAAAGGTGAGTTTGTTTCTTTCTGTTGATTTATGTCATCCTGAGTATTTGTATCTACATCTGATCCAGATTCTTCTCTTTCTGATCCTTGGACCTATTCATCTTCATCTTCAACTATATCTTTTTTTCTTGGTTCAACACTGCTTACATTTCTGACCGGGATTTCTTCACCAACTTTTATGTCTATACAATCAACTAGTTTATGCAACCTCTTATTGTAACATCTGTACCCTTTATTGTTTGTAGTATAACCCAAGAATGTACCTTCATCAGCCCTGTCATCATATTTGTCAATATTTTCATCATTGTTCTTGATATAACATTTACTCCCAAAGACTTTAAAATGCTTGATTGAAGCAGGTCTTCCAAACCATAGTTCATAAGGAGTGTTGTCACTATGTGTCCTGAGACGAGCTTTGTTAAGGATATGAACAACTGTATGAATTGCTTCCACCCAATATGTCTGAGGTATGTTCCTTTCATTCATCATTGATCTTGTCATTTGTTGTACTGATCTATTCTGCCTCTCAACAACTCCATTTTTCTCTGGAGTCCTTGGAATTGTGTACTCTCTTTTGATCCCATGTTTATCACATAGCTCTTTGAAGTTCTATGAACTAAACTCTCCTCCTCTATCAGACCTTACTGCCTTTAATCTTTTTCCTATTTGATTCTCAGTCAGAGCCTTAAACACTTTGAATTTTTCAAATGATTTAGATTTTTCCTTCAAAAAGGAAACCCATGTTAGTCTAGAATAATCATCAATAATCAACATAAACTAATTTTATTTTCCTATACCTTCTTTCCATGATGGTCCACATAAATCCATATGTACTAACTGGAGAGGTTTTTCTGTTGAAGGAAAGTTTTTAGATTTGAACTGAATGCGAGTAAGTTTTCCTATCTGGAAAGGTTTACAAACAGAGTTGTATGGCTTTGATATCTTAGGAAGATCTTTTACTGCCCCATTGTTTCTGAGCTTGATTATATGATCAAAATTTAGGTGTCCAAGTCTCCTATGCCACAATTAGATTTCATCATATTTGCTTAAGTGGCATTCTTCTTTTTCTTCTTATAACACATAGACATAGTTTTGCGTTCTTATCCCTTTTGCAACCAGTTGTCTTGAACTCAAAGACTTTATTTTACAGTCTTTAGAAGTAAAAACAACTTCACATCCTTTGTCACAAACTTGACTGACACTTAGTAGATTATGTTTCAGACCATCTACAAACAACACATCTTGAGCTTTTCCTTTGGCATTACTCAAACTTACCATTCCATTACCTTTTATTTTTCCTGGTGCATCATTTCCAAAAGTTATATTCCCTATTTTTATTTCACTTAGAGTTAGAAACTTACTTTTGTCTCCAGTCGTATGTTTAGAACATCCACTATCAATATACCAGGGATTATTTTGTCTTTGGGCTGATAACACTAATCTGCACCGGTCATCTTCTTTCTTCTTCCAAACCTTGAAATTTTCAGTAGCAGGATTAAGATCTGGCTTATAGTTTCTTAGGCGACAATTTGCAGCTTTATGTCCATAATTATGGCAGTTGTAACATTCTGGTTCACTGAATAATAGATCGTAACGATTGTTATGCTCATAACTGTTGTTGGGTTTCACCTATGTCCTTCTCCCAACATCACATGCTTTATAGTATGTGATTGTTTGTTGCTTGGATGTCTCAATCTTCTTGGAAAACTTGATTGCTCATATCTAAATCTTAAATAACAATTTATAGCTTTATGACCAAAGTTAGAATAGAACAAACAATATCCATAGAAAAATCCTTTGTACCTGGAAGAAGATTGTCTTCTTTGAGTGATTCGATTTATTCCATGCTGATAGTTTCTCGGATCTACAGGTTTGGTTCTGATATTTTTTCTTTCATTTCTTCTCGATGGATGATTCTCTTTATTTGTTTATGCAAAGTGACTGTTATCAATGTTTGAGGATTTGACAAACTTGATAGGTTCTGTATTACTTGGATGATCACTACTTGATCCTTCTTCATACCCCAAGCCAACTTTCAACTTTGGGTTTATTTGCTGATTTAAAATGGAGGTTAATCCTTCTAAAGCTTTAATACTTGACAGATTTTGGTGATACAATGCCTTAAAATTCTCCATCTCTTTTCTGGTTTTCACTACTTCTTCTTCTAAGGCTTCACACCTTTCTTTCTTCTCTAATAACTCTCGTTTCAGAATGTCCTCGATTTTCTTTGCCTCTTCTAATTCCACTTTTAGGAGGGCAAAGTCTTCATCAAGTTTTTTAGTGCCTTTCTTGAACTGTATCAACAATTGTTTTTGCTTTCTCTTCTTAAGTCTGATTCTGTCAATCTCTTCCAAAGCGTTGATCAACTCTCTTTCCAATTAAACCACAACTTCTTCATCATTATCATCACTTCCTATTCTTTTATTATCAAAATCCTCTTTGGCCATAAGCATGAAGTCATTTACCTTATCTTCACAGGAAGAGTCACTATCGGTGTCTTCTGAAGAGTCATCATTGTTTACACATAAACTTTTCCTTATATCAAATCTTTTGGATTTCTATTTCTCTTCACCTTCAGAGTTCTAGTCCTTCTTCTTGTGTGGACACTTATTTGAGAAATGACCTATATTACCACAATTGAAACATTTTAAGGGAAGCTTACCTTTGTATTTTCCTAATCCTTTCTTTAACCTTCTCACAAATTTTGGCTCAGTATCATCTAAATATGAATCAATATTCTTGTCTGCTTTAAAAGATGCTTCTCTAGTAATGGATTTATCTTTGTTGATTCTCATTTCATATGCAGTTAAAGTTCCTAGGAGTTTATCAATGGAAAAAGTTTTAAGATCATTTAGTTCTTCTATTTCAGAGACTTTTGGATTAAATTTATCAAGTAAAGATATTAAAATCTTCTGAACTAAAATTGATTCTTCAATCTTCTCACCAAGACCCTTCATGGCATTCACAAGTTCTTCAACTCTTAAAAAATACTTGTTAACTATTTCATCTTCATTCATCTTTAGTTGTTCAAACTTCAACCTAAATGTTTGAAGTTTGGCATCTTTTACTTTCTCATTTCCTTCATAGATTCTAATAAGTTTATCCCACATTTCTTTGGCAGTTTGAAGATGCATCACCTTTACAAACTCAGCTTCTGCAAGTCCATTCAAGATAGCATTCATTCCCTTAGCATTAAAGATAAATTCTAACTTATCATCCTTGGAAGCTAACACAACAGGCTTTATGTATCCAGTCTTTACTACATCCCAAACATCAACACCTAAGGCCATTAGGTATGTTCTCATTCTAACCTTCCAGAAGGAAAAATTTGTTCCATCAAACAAAGGAGGCTTAGTGGTTGAAGTCCCTTCATGACTAGTCATGTTTAAGCTTACAGATCTACCTTTAGATAAAAGGAACCGACTCTGATACCAATTGTTGGACAATTGAGAGGAGGGGGGTGAATCAGTTGTTACCATGATTAAACAATTATGCTTATTTTAAACTCTTTGCATAGAACTTAATGACAATCACAATAATGTAGGGAGGTAAGTAATAGAACATTCAACATTAGTCACACATATGAAATATACAGAGACAGATATTTCCTGTTGAAATCCATAAAGGGTAAAAACCTCTTCTTCTTGGTATGATACGTAATCTTTACATTCTTTACATTATCATACATATGAGCTCTAACTCATTGTGAGGATACAACCTTTGTTTTGCAAGTTGCAACTTGCTGAGAGCACCAACTCTTTGGTTTCTCTAGCACCTACTAGAAGGAAGCACCAACTCCCTGGTTTCTCTAGAACCCACTAGAAGGAAGCACCAACTCCCTAGTTTCTGTAGCACCCACTAGAAGGAAGCAACAAATCCCTAAGTGTTCCAACACCAACTAGATGGAAGCACCAAATTCCAATCACACAGGCACCAACCTGTATAACAGAGAACAACAATTCTCCCTTGCACCACCCTGCCACCCTGGTTTTTCTGGCTACAACCAGATGGAAGCTACAACTCCCTGTGTTCAAGCACCCACTTGAACCTCTGAGTACAACAATCCTCCCTAGCACCTCCCTACCACCCTGAGATATATCGATTTTTGCTACTGAAACTTATTACAGTGATATAATTTTCATCAATGGCTTACCAATCTCATCATTGTTCTACTACACTGCCCTGCTCTGTCTGCCTCACTGTCTTCCTGCACACATGCCTTGTGCTTTTTGTTCTTATTCCTTTAATTCTCTGTGCGCCATGTCCCTTCTATGCACCATTCCTCTTCTCTGCATTTTCTCTATTGCACTCTACCTCCTTCTACACACCTGAATCACTCTCAACAACACCCAATCTCTTCTCTGTTCTGCATTTTTATTCTCTATGTGCATCTTCTGAATCCTCAATTCACATGCTTCTACATGCTCTCCCAATGTCAAGTGCTCTTCCTGATCATCATTGCAACTCTTCAGCGTCTCTACCGGTTAAACCCATGCGTCCATCATCACTGGGTGTTATGTCGAGATTCCTTAGCCTCTCTAGAAGTCGAGACTCTTCGTCTTCTCTGTCACAGTCGAGATCATTCCCTCTGTTGTAGTTTTAGGCCCCAATGGTCTTACATATGTCAATAGCCTCTATGAACAGTCTTCATGCCAATGGAAGATGCCTTGAGACTCTTCATCTTCTCTGGCAGTCACGCTGAAGTCTCTTCAAGTCCTCTGGCAGAAACCATCAATAGTTTCTAGCAGTTACACTGTGAACCTCCAAGAAAACACATCAACAACTGAATCACCAACCATCCAAGAGTCATGATTTAGTTTTGCTAACTGAATCATAATTGATCGATTAACTGTGAAGAGAAACAGTATCCCTTCGATCATATTTCCAAGTATCCAACATCGTTGGATTACAAGCGCAGGGTCTCGCGTTGATTTCGCCATTTCGCATTTTGGTATTTCAGCATTTCAACATTCCTATTGTGAAGAGTCTCGACACTCCAAGTCACAATCCCTGAAACTCTAAAAAAGTTTAGCTCCACTAGGTTCTTCCCCTCATGTGACCACCAGTGGTGACCATAGGCTGCGCCAAAAGGCGTTTCGTAATTTCGCATTTCGACATTTCTTGATTTCTCATATCGCGAGTTCAAGAGGTTAGGGAACCCCGTTACTTTGACTTTCCAGTCAAAAAAATGACGATCTTTCGCCATGTGTCCTATGGACCCAACAGTCTAGATCTTATCATGATTTTGAAACTTCATGGGACTTCGCCGTGTTCGATCAACGGTCCAGATCAATCCTTGATATGATGGCTAGGATTATTTCGCAATTTCGTATATCGCGAGTTAGAGAGGTTAGCACACTCCTTCCTTTGACCTTTTAGTCAGTGAAATGTCAATCTTTCGCCATGTGTCCTCTGGCTTCAATGACCAGGATCATTTCACAAATTCATGAGCCTTCGTTGATGGTAGAGTTTCTTCTTGCGATGTAAAACCCTGAAATAGAAAGTTCTGATGTGACGTAAACCTGGTGATGTTACACGTAGATTGACACATGTCAAATAATTGCCATGTGTCACTCTGATTTGTGACTTACATGTACCTGAAATGTTGAATCATCTTGACACTTGTCATTGCCTGATTGTGCCACATGTTCTTAGCTGATGTGGTTTGCTGATGTGGTTTGTTGATGTGCCTGTTTTGGGATTTTGGGGTTCACTAATTCAAAGGTTAAAGTTCCTTTGATATTTGATTTCTCAGTCTGCGAAACTCCGAAATGGAGTCTTTGTTGATGTTCCTATTTCGGGATTTTGGCGTTTTGCATTTCGCAACTTCAGGACTCCTGTGATGAAGAGTCTCGACTCTTGACTCCTCCAACTCCCGGTATCTGAAACTCCAAAATGGAGTCATATCAACGGTCCACAATCTCCCTTTGATCAACGAATCAGATTAAGTCATGGTTTCTCATTCCTCGATTTCGTCATTCTTGTCGTGAGTGTTCTTGACACCTCCAACTCTCGGTATCCGAAAATACGAAATGGAGTCAAATCAATGGTCAACGATCTCCCTTTGATCAACTACTCATATTAAGTCGTGGTTTCGCATTTTGTGATTTCGACATTCTTTTCGTGAGTGTCCTTGACAACTCCAACTCCTAGTATTCGAAACCCCGAAATGTCGTGGTTTCGCATTTCACAATTTCATCATTCTTGTCGTGAGTTGCTTCCTTGACTCCTAGAGTTTTCACTTCTGATTTTGTCATGCGATCATTGTTGCACTGGTAGTCTTGATCTTTTCCATCAATGACAAACATGCATACTCTACCTCTGTCTGAAAACATGCCAACAGTAGCACCTTGTGAACATGTCGCACATGATCCTCCCAATACTTGCTATAGATTAGTATATCATCAAAAAATACTAACACAAATTTTCGAAGGAAGGGCTTGAAAATAGAATTCATCAACCCTTGGAATGTGGAAGTTGCATTTGTAAGGCCAAAAGGCATGACCAAAAATTCATAATGGCCTTCATGAGTTCGGAATGTTGTTTTTGGGATATCTTCTTCCTTCATTCTAATCTGATGATACCCTAAACGAAGATCCAATTTTGTGAAATAGATTGCTCCATGTAGTTCATCTAACAATTCATCAGTGACAGGAATGGGAAACTTATCTTTAATAGTGATCTTGTTAATCTGTCTATAATCTAGACACATACGCCATGAGATATCTTTCTTGAATACCATTACCACTGGTGCAAAGTAAGAACTTTGGCTAGGTCTAATAATGCCAGCCTCTAACATTTCTTCAACCGTGTGCTCAATTTCACTCTTTTGGGCATAAGGGTATCTGTATGGCCTGATGTTAGTAGGAACACTCCTAGGAATTAGGTGAATTTCATGATCATGATTTCGAGTGGGTGGAATACCTTTGGGAATATCTTCAAATACATTGGAATGCTTATCAATGATCCCTTGGAGATCTTGAGGAATAGATGGCTTAGATGTTTGAACATCTAGTGAGCATAGTTGTGCAATAACGCCTTGATGCCCCTTTTTCAATAATTTTTTCATGCCATTAGAGATTATCACCTT
>ML783724.1:91182-140144 GCA_009831015.1 Picea engelmannii
ATTCCCCCATAGTAAGATTGATCTTATTGCATTTTCCTGAGCAATTGATAGTTCCTCCATCTGCAATCATTACTTGAAACTCTGGTGCTAGATATACAAAGCAATTGAGAGATTTGGCTAATTTATAGTGAATGAAATTATGAGTACTGCCATAATCAATTAGGACTATTACCTCTTTCTTTTTGATGTATCCTTCAATCTTGAGGGTTTGAGGAGTGCTAATTCCATCCAATGCATTACACGATATCATGGGAGTCAACTCTTCAGACGAAATTGCTTCTACGTTTTCATCTTGATATGGTTCGTGTTCTTGTTCTTCTTCCTCTTCACAATCTATGTAGAATACTTTCTTCTCACCACACTTATGTCCCTTACTCTACTTGCTATCACAATTAAAGCATAAACCTTTTTCTTTTCTTTCTTCCAATTGTTGAGGTGTCAACCTTGTAGGTTGAGGTGTTTTAGAAGAAGGAGCATTATTCTCTCTATAGATCTTAGGATTGGTCCTTCTAGTAGCCATAGCCATATTTTTACTTTCAACATTTCTTGCCACCCTAAATGCATTCTCCAATGATTTGGGTTCCCAAAGGTGAACCTTGTGTTGAATGTTCTCTCTTAAAGTTCCTATGAATACATCAATCAAGTGCTCATCTGGAATATCCATTACCTTTATATTCAATCTTTGGAAGTTATCAATGTGCTCTGTAACTGAACCCTTTTGCTTGAGATTTATCAATTGGCTAAAGAAGGTATTGCTCCTTGTATCCTCATAGTGTGCTATCATTTCTTCCATGAAAATTGTCCAAGTGACAAGTGATTTGCGAGAAAAAATCCATCTATACCATACAAATTGATTGGGTTCTAAATATAAAGAAGCAATTCGTACCTTTTGTGTATGTGGAACATTATGTAGATCAAAGAATTGCTACATTTGAGGTATCCATGTGATAGTGTCCTTTCCATCAAACTTCCTCATATTGATCTTAGGAACGTGGTTGGTCTTCAACCCAAGGTAAGAGTTTCTCCATTCTTGATTCACCTTCCTTGTGTCCTCATCATGAATTTCATGGGATGCATTTTCACTTTCAGGTGTCCTCTCTGTTATGAAAATTTTCAATACTTCCATGATCTCCCATTTTAAAGCGTCCATATTAGTATTTATTGCCTCAAACTTAGCTTATGTTGAATCCATCATCTCTTGTAGTTCATATTTTGTTACTGTCTTCTTTTGTAAATCATTTATGTCCCTACACATTTCTTCACCTTCATCAAGAGTCTGTTAGGGTCCTATAATTATAGGCAACTTGATTCTTCAACTGTTGGTTTGGAGTTTCTCTTGTGATGATGAAGTATGGTTCGGTTGATCCCTTTCTCCCCACCATCACCATGCTACATCCTTCATCCATGTTGCGCCTTCACTCCCTTGTCCTTTTGTCCGGTCGACTACATCTCGCTCGACCACCCATCCATGCATAAACCAAACTTAGGTTAAAAAGAAACTCAATAGGTTAATAATGTTAGTAATAAAATTTAGTATAATTAGTTTAATTAAGATAGGCTAGACTAGTTAAATAATCCATTAATTAATCCATTAATTAATAAGTAATTTAGTTAATTTATAATTAATTTAGTTTGGTTAATCTAGTTTAGTGTTAAACATTAAAAAGAAATTAATTAATATAAAAACCCATTGAATAATACAAAAAGAAAAACAATTAAAAATATAAATAAAAACATATAAAACAAAATAAAAACAAACAAAACTTAAAAAATTAAAACAAATTATAATAAAACAAAACAAAATAACAAACACGTAAAAAAAATAAAAAATATTCAAAATAAACAAAAAATAAAAAACATGAAAACTAAACCTATCCTAAGTCCTACACACCCCTAAACATCACATTCCCAAATAAAACAAATCAACGGATATTAAAAATTCTGGACCCCTCCTTGCCATCCGAGGTTTAATGAGAGGGGGGGGGGGGGTCTGGAATGGAGTATTTTTCTTAAACCACCCTTGGAAAAGTGTCGGCTCCACAAACAAGCGGACCCCCCCCCCTAAAACCTCTTACCACCTTAGGGGGGGGTCCGAAATACCACCCTTCCCCAAAAAAACCGTTTTTGCAGTGTTTTGACCAGTTAACTTGCAAAGAGAATTTCGGGTAGAATAAATCAATTTTTGAAAAACCGAGAGAGGTTTTTCTCCGTAACGGGATGAATAACAAAAAAATCTCTCATTTTCCGCACAGGTTCCATTAGAAGGGAGAATAGAAGACATCTTCAAGGCCCATTATTTCCATTTTTCATTTTCCTGTTGCAGTCCTAATTTTGCGGGAGTGTTTCGGTGAAATGGAGGCGAATTTGGTGAAACAGAAGGAGATGTTTTTCAAGAACATGCCATTCTACAATAACCTCCTTCAGTGTTTTCCCATATGTTAGAATTAAAGATAAACATATGTATGAGTGGATCTCTTTCTTGCAGAAATTCGGTCCGTCTTTCATGGCGAATAGTTCAATATTTTCAAGTATTTTTGTTACTTTTGGCCAAGATTGCCCATATGTCAAGGAAGGAACTCAAAATTTAAACTTTTGATAGGTTTTTGGCCCCTTAAAATAGGATCCGATCTTGTACTATTTTTAGTATTTCAGTTCCTGTTTAATAGGATCTTTGTTTTTTATGTAAATGCTATAAAACCTATGGTTTCAAGGTGAATGAGAGGATACTTGATAGTGAAGGATAGCATGGGAATGATCCCATCCATGATAGAAATGTTTATAAACCTGTAACTGACTTTTATGAATGAATACAGAGGCACTATATTTCCATATTCTTGTGTTGTGTTTAAGTGGTGAAATTTTCCCTGATGTAATTTATCAATTTCCTATTTCACATGCTTCTTTCTTTCTGTATTGTTTATGAGAAGACAATGTGTAGGATTTGACCTTAATACCCTATGCTGGCTCGAGACAATATCTATGTTTTCTTCCGAGTTTGAAATGCAAAATTCAGATATACTCTTCTCTACATTTGAAATGAATTTCAATCTATCCTTCTTTTCCCATCTTATAAGCTCAAAGGATCCACTGGCATGATTATCTTGCCTGGTCATATTTTCTCTTAGTTATCCATTCATATGTTGTATGTTATTTTTGACTCCATTTTTCCCAATGACCCTTTGTTGTCTCAACCAAAAAACTTTAAAACAAATCTTGTTATGCATAGCTAGCCTAAGATCAAATCTCAAACAAAGATAAATTTGACAGAGAGATCCCTCTCTGAGTCTTGGAGGGATAGATCCTTGACTCAAAGAAGTTTTGATGTTGCCTTTTTGACTCCCTCCACAGCCTTGGGAAAATTACAGAGTGTTAACAGAATGGAAACTCCATTGGGGAACTTTCTCCAGTAGTACACTTCAAAGTTCTAGATCTGATCACTGATGGTGGACAGTGACTAGACACAAGAAGGCTAAGATCATTCACCTGGAGACTCCAATCTCCAGATCAATTCCAATTCGAAGACTCCATAGGAGGAATAACCTAAATCATGGCCAAGCAGTCTAGAAAGACCAGGTACTTAAGCTCAAATTGCATTCAAGACATCTTTGGTTTTATCTTCAATTATGTTTTGTGTTATTCTAAGCCTGATCAAAAGTATATTGCTGAAAATTACATTGACCACCTATTGATTGATGAGCCTCAAGAGATAATATCCCCAATTGTATATTATGTACATACTCATACACCTGTGCACATCCCAAATGCACCTGTAGAAGTCCTAGTGAGACATAAGCCTCCTGCTTTATCTCCTACTCTTGCTAAATCTACGGATGGTTGTAAGCCTCTTGCTTCACCTATTGTACATGCCAAAATCCCAGACAGATACAAGCCCCTATATCTTCCTCCTATCCTCCATGACTTCCCTGCAAATTACACCAATAATCTACCCAAGTTTGATGGAGAGAATGCCAATATTACTGCTGAAAAGCATATTCAAAACCTTGAGGATTTTCTTGATCTCTTTGAGGTATAAGATGATGATTTATGCATCAGAATGTTTTCCCTATCATTAGGAGGTAAAGTCAAGAACTGGTTTAGAAATATCCTAGCTGCGAGCATTAATAATTTCCATCAGTTTGTGCAAGTTTTCTTAGATCGATGGGTGATCATGAGAAATGTATTTCTCATCTTAGAAGAGTATGACCATTTGAAAAGACAACCAGGGGAAACCATACAACAATTTTCAACAAGGTTCAATAAGGTATATCATGAAATGCCTGTTGATATAAGGCCACCCCTAGGATCATCCCACTTTCATTTCCCAGATGCCTTCGATCCTAAGATGACATTCCAATTAAGAGAGAGGAACACTACAACTCTCGAAGAAATGCAGAACATTGCAGTTGATGTGGAAGCTAACTTGTTGAAGAAAAAAGAAAAGTTAAAGGAAGAAGAGAAAGATAGAACAAAAAATGAATGGATGACATCTTCAAAAGTGAAAATAGATGTTCTAGTCAATACTGTAAAAGAGATGATGCAGAAGATCACCATAAGAGAAAAACTTCATGTTCAAAGATATCATGTTCCATTGAATTCAGATAAAGAAAGGGTCATTGTTCCCAAACATTTTTCAGCTCACCCTTGGTACCATGGTTTGGATAATGATTCTTTCATGTATTCCATTCACCATACAGTCGAAGATGAAGTTCAAAATCAGAGGGTGGTGGAAAATTCTCCTAACATAATATGCATGTTCAATGGCATTTCATCCATGGATGATTTACCCAAGTGTCATCAGTATGATGATGATCATGAGGCTGAAATATATTTGGCCTATTCAAAGCAATCAACAACATATGATTGGAAAGAGGAAGATGCAAAAAAATTTCAAGAAAATGCAAATTGCTTGCCCCTATGTTTTGCCTCACTCCTGAGAAAAAATTGCCAACAGATTGTAAACAGTAAGGAAGAGGAATGTTCTAATGCATCAGTTGAAGAGGACAATGATTACATGGAAGTTGATTTAGAAGTGCATCCCTTGAGCCTTTTTGAAGGTCGAACCTCAGATGAAGTCATGAAGCCTGAAATAGGTGATAAGCTGATCCATCTTGATTCAATGCCTCTGTGCTTTAATTCATTTCAAATTTTGAGGGGAAATCTTGGTCAGATCCTAGTTGAAAGTCACAGTGTAATCCATGAAGCACTAGTAGAGCCAATGCCACCATTATCTAAAACATTTTATGACCCTATAGCTGATATTATGGATAATGTGTGTTTTCAAAGTCAGTTTTCACTTACCCCCAATGATTTCAAAAATAGTTATGATATGGAAATGATTAGACAGTCAGCTATAGGGGTGTGTTCAGCAAAAGCATCCTTTTAGAACCCATTAGAAAAGTTGCAACCATGTCAAGAAGTGCATGAGGATGAAAATAGCACAACTACAACATCAAATCATGAAGTTGAGCTTGTTAAATTTGAATATCCAGTAATAGGTCAAGTATATCTTGATATGGTGGCTATTTGTATGGAGAAATTGTTCATCACAGAGCCACAATGCATTCCCAGTATTTCTGTTATGTGTCATGTTTATCAAGTCCCTTGTGATGAAGATCAATATGGGACACATTTCATGATGCCTATGCAAGTTCTATTTCTGATATTGTTTGAAAACATTGAAAAAGAAGAGTTGTTAAAGAAGTTGCTTGACTGGCTACATTGGCATTATTGTATAATTTAGAATGACAAAATTATCAGTAGCATAGGGTAGGTAGGAAAAAGTGATTAAGCTCATCATTTCGAGCATATATTTTTCAACAATGTTCATTTTAATTTGGCTTCAGTTGCAAGATCAAAACGGGTACAGGTTGTAGAATAAGATTTTGGAATCAGCCCAATGAATAAAGCATTGGTTTTCATGTTCAGAGGTTTGTGGTTCTTGACACCTCTTGAAAGAAGCTTCCATCCCCAGGTGGAGCCTATGTTAGGGTCCTATAATTATAGGTAACTCGATTCTTCGACTGTTGATTTGGCATTTCTCTCATGATGACGAAGTATGGCTCGATTGATCCCTTTTTCCCCTCCATCCATTTCACTCGATCCTCCATCACCATGCTACATACTTCATCCACGTTGCGCCCTCACTCCCTTGTCCTTTTGTCCAGTAAACTACATGCCGCTCAACCACCCGTCCATGCATAAACAAAACTTAGGTTAAAAAGAAACTCAATAGGTTAATAATGTTAGTAATAAAATTTAGTATAATTAGTTTAATTAAGATAGGCCAGACTAGTTAAATAATCCATTAATTAATTAATAAGTAATTTAGTTAATTAATAATTAAGTTAGTTTGGTTAATCTAGTTTAGTATTAAAAATTAAAATAAATTAATTAATATAAAAACCCATTGAATAATAAAAAAAGAAAAACAATTAAAAATGTAAATAAAAACATATAAAACAAAATAAAAATAAACAAAACTTAAAAAATTAAAACAAATTATAATAAAACAAAACAAAATAACAAGCACGTAAACAAAATAAAAAATATTAAAAAGAAACAAAAAGTAAAAAACATAAAAACTAAACCTATCCTAAGTCCTACCCACCCGTAAACATCACATTCCCAAATAAAACAAATCAACGGATATTAAAAATTATGGACCCCCCCTCGCCATCCGAAGTTTAATGAGAGGGGGGTGTCTGGAATGGAGTAGTTTTCTTAAACCACCCTTGGAAAGGTGTCGGCTCCACAAAAAAGAGGACCCCCCCCCCAAAAAAAAAAAAAACCGCTTACCACCTCAGGGGGGGTCCGAAATACCACCCTTCCCCCCAAAAAACCGCTTTTGTAGTGTTTTGACTAGTTAACATGCAAAGCGAATTTTGGGCAGACTAAATCGATTTTTGAAAAACAGAGAGAGGTTTTTCTCCGTAATGGGATGAATAAAAAAAACCTCTCTCATTTTTCGCACAGGTACCATGAGCATGGAGAATCAAAGCCATCTTCAAGGCCCATTTTTTCAGTTTTTCATTTTCTTGTTGTAGTCCTGATTTTGTGGGAGGTGTTTCGGTGATATGGAAGCAAATTTGGCGATAACGAAGGAGGGTTTTGTCCAGAAAATTCCCTTATATAATAAAATCCTTCAATTTTTCCCAGATGTCATAATTAAAGAGAAACAAATGTCTGAGTAGACCTCTTTGTCACAGAAATTCGGCCCGTCTTTCATTGCGAACAGTTCAATATTTTCAGGGATTTTTGTTATTTTTGGCCAGGATTGCCCATATGTCAAAGAAGGAACTCGAAAGTGACACTTTTGATAGGTTTTTGGCCCCTTAAAATAGGATCTGATCCTGTTGTTGTGGAATCTATTTGACCTTGTACTATTTTTAGTATTTCAGTTCCTGTTTAATAGGATCTTTGTTTTTGATATAAAGGCTATAAAGCCTATGCTTTCAAGGTGAATGAGAGGAGACTGGACAGTGAAGGATAGCATGGGAATGTTCCCATCCATTGTAGAAATGTTTCCAAACGTGTAACTAAATTTTATGAATGAATACAGAGGCACTATATTTCCAGATTCTTGTGTTGTGTTTAAGTGGTGAAGTTTTCCCTGATGTAATTTGTCATTTTCCTATTTCACATGTTTCTTTCTTTATGTATTGTTTATGATAAGATAATGTGCAGGATTTTTCCTTAACACCCTATGCTAGCTCGAGACAATATATATGTTTTCTTTCGAGTTTGAAATGCAGAATTCATATATACTCTTATCTACATTTGAAATGAATTTCAATCTACCCTTATTTTCCCATCTTATAAGATCAAAGGATCCACTGGCATGATTATCCTGCCTGGTCATATTTTGTCTTAGTTATCCATTCATATGTTGTCTTTTATTTTTGAATCCATTTTTCCCAATGACCTTTTGTTGTCTCAACCAAAAAAATTTAAAACAAATCTTGTTCTGCATAGCTAGCCTAAGATCAAATCTCAAACAAAGATAAATTTGACAGAGAGATCCCTCTCTAAGTCTTGGAGGGCTACATCCTTGACTCAAAGCGGTTTTGATGTTGCCTCTGTGACTCCCTCCACAGCTTTGAGAAAATTACAGAGTGCTAACAGAGTCAAAGTAGGATTGTCTGGAGGCTTATTTGGTGTAGAAGTTCCATTTTTGGGTGGCTTGTTGGCCAAGTATCACTTTTGAACCTTGATTTTGAGGTGGTTCTACTAGACAATCTTTATTCTGTTGTAT
The DNA here is from genome assembly GCA_009831015.1 of Picea engelmannii. NCBI lineage: Eukaryota > Viridiplantae > Streptophyta > Pinopsida > Pinales > Pinaceae > Picea > Picea engelmannii. Next base: position 99,434 of record ML783724.1, read on the forward strand.
CTCCCAAGTTTCAACCCTTCTGGGTATGAAACTTTATTTTTTGTAGTTCTGTGATATTTCTTCTCTACAATGCCACAGGTATGATCAAAATTGGATGTGCCAAGTGGAATTTATGTTAAATTCCCCACAACTTGCTTATTTTTGTCCTTTCTAGGAGATATCACTTGTATAGCATGCCCCACACAAAATAATTGATATAAAATTCTGAAACTCGTACCATAAATAATGAAGACTGTCCACTATCCAATGGAATTAGTCTCACTCAATTTGGATACTCTAGGAAGAAGTTATGATTTTTTTACCTGGAACACCTTCTTGAGACTAGTCAATAGGACTAGTTAGATACCCTATCTTCCACACGGTGTATCTACAAATGTAAGATGGAACAAAAGCTTAAATTTTTACCACCGATAACTTACTAATTTTTGTGAATAGCCTCTGGCATTCAGGGTCTGAAACGTTACATAAAACGTTTTAAAGAGAAAAATTTCAATGACTCAATTCAGGATGATCCCAGAACCCTATCTTGCACAAGATGTATCTCCGAAAGTATAAGGCCTCAGAAGATAAAATTTTAACCCAACGTACCTTGATCCATCTACTAAATATCCTCCAAGCCATTCCTTTTGAAACGTTGTAGAAAAAAAGTTATAGAAAAAATTCCAAGGTGTCTCAGATGGAGCAGTGAAACCCCAAGACCTTGAGCTCTGATACCATATGTTAAGAACTAAATATCAATATAGCATAGAAAAACCTCAGAATAAGTACTCAACGCCTTGAAAAAGAGATAATTTCATATAATAATCCTCTTCGAGGGGGCAACCTCCTTTTACCCCACATAAATGTTCAAGTACAAGATGATTCGAAATGAAAATGTCTCCTTGCTATATATAGGAGACTAGGAGGTATAACTACAACTAATGGAATAAATACGACATAAATAAAATTAAATTACTAATGTAATATGCCCCAATTAATGGGTAATGAGCCAATATTAGGGCTTAAGAGGAAAGGAAGTCTCAGAGCATTGTACTTGCAGTTTAGCACCTTCTGGAAATAAATTCCCAACAATTCTCTCGCTCAGATAATTTCTCACGGACCTAAAAACCCGCCTCTTCAATTTCCCATGGGCTTGACAACCCGCTTCAATCCCGCTCCCAGGCTAACCAGGTACACCAAGCAAAAATGGTTATGGAAACATGCTCAGATATAGTGAAATGAATGTATGAAGGATAACTGACTGTGTGAGTGAAATGGTCATGGAATCATTGACTGGATGACTGAATGATGCATGGAATCATGGGAGAGATGATCGTAAGAATGATGGAGAAGGTGATCGTGAGGATGATCATGAGGATGATGGGAAAAAAGTGTGTAAATGAACTAAGTCCCCCCGATATGTATGCATGTCCCCAACTTGACACTTCTCATGTTGGAAGCTACTTTGGTCCACTTGTCCCCAACTTTAGAACTTAGGATAAAATAATTATCCATACTTTATGTTTTAAGAAATATTAATATAATATTCCTTTTTGGCTTAATCTCTCTAGCTTATCCCTTTTCCTTAACTTTTGGCCCTTCCTTTCCATAACTGGTGGAGTTCAGTCCCCCATCTCTTTTATCATGGTCGGTCTAGGCGCAACGATGTATTTTATATTAATCATGAGACATATACAAAATAGGCGCACTGGCCTTTAACATCTAGGTGCTCTGGCCTAATTCCAAAACATAAGCATCCCAACTTATAATAACTATCTCACCAGCCTAAAACACGTATCATATACACAAGGCTCGCTGACCTCCATACTGCGGACACTTTAGTTACTGCGCATAGTATCCAGGAATGTGCAAAATACATCATTTTTCTGCGTAGTACATGTGCGCACTATGCCATGAAAGGTGCATTACAAAATGATGTCAAAATAGCTCAATAGCTTAAGTACACTTACATTATAGTTTCAATTGGGTTCGACCAAGGCATATTACAATCCGCTCCCCTTATTTATGCATTGACCTCAGTGCATCATATACCCATATACAACAAAATGTTAAAAAATCCTCTAAAAGATGCGGGTATTATGTCCGCCTTGCATCCTCATGCTCCCAAGTAGTGTTCTTAGGACTGTACCAGGTCCATTGGACCTTTACAATCCCTATGGCTTGATTTCGAAGCTTCTTGATTTTACGGTCCAAAATGTGCACTGAATGCACTTGAAAAGCACCTTCTTTCTCCACCTGAATCACATTCCAATCAATAACATGATTAGCATCGGTTATATATTTATTTAAAAATTATACATGGAATACATTATGACCAGACATAGATGCAGGCAATGCAATCATATAAGCAACTGGACCAATTCTCTCTAGGATTTCAAATGGCCCACAAAATATGGTTGCCAACTTGACACAACTTCCCAGCTTCAAGAAACTCCTGTTAGCTTTCACCTTCAGGAAAACATGATCACCCACTTTGAATTCTCTATGGTTTTTGTTCTTATCAGCATAACGTTTCTTCCTGTCTTGGGAAGCTTTTAAATTCTTCTTAATTTTTATCATTTGGTCCTCCATCTCCTTAAGCAACTCTAGCCCAACTGTTCTATCAACTGCATTATCCTGGCTCACTGGAGTATTGCATTTTCTGTCGTAAAGTGCTTCAAATAGACTCATCTTCAATGATGCCTAATACCCATTGTTGTAAGCAAATTTTACCAAGTCTAGGTAGTCTTCCCATTTCGATGGTTTGTCCATTACATACATTCTCATTATGTCTTCTATCACTCTGTTCACCCTCTCTGTCTGTCAATCAGACTCAGGATGATAAGTTGTACTAAAGTTCAAATTCGTTCTAAATCCTTTGAACAATCCTTTCCAAAAATTTGAGGTGAATTTAGGGTCTTTGTCGGACACAATTGTTTTAGGAATTCCGTGCAATCATGCCGCTTCCTTCATGAATATATCAACAACATCTGCTGCCTTGTGAGTAGTTTTCTGTGGAATAAAATGGGCATCTTTTGTAAGCTTGTCCACCACCACCATGATCGAATCATGCAGCTTGCCTGTTCTAGGCAATCCTGTAATAAAATCCATTGTCAACACTTCCCACTTCCATTCAGGAATGGGAAAAGGTTGCAACAACCCTACTGGGTGCCTATGATCATCTTTAACTTTATGGCATTCCATACATCTAGCAATGTATTCAGATATCTCTCTCTTCATACCTAGCCAAAAGTAATGGTTCTTGATCGCTGCCATGGTTTTCTGATATCTAGGGTTCCCTGAATAAGGAACATTATGCATTTCATGAAAAATCATACGTTTCAAGTCCTAGACATTTGGAACAAAAATTCTATTCTTGTGCAACAATATTCCATCTATTCCCAAATTATAATTATCCACCTTTTGTGGTATCTTACCCTACTGTAACTTTGCTACCAATTATTTGTATTGTAGATATTCATTTCCATCCTCCATAATTTTTCTTTTAATATCAATCTGATACATGCTAATGGTTGTAGCATGTAGTTCATGAACCCTCCTACTGAGTGCATCAACCACTTTATTCTCTTTTCCCTTGATATGCTTTATATCAAAGTCATAGTCGCTTAGAAATTATAACCATCTTCTTTGCCTAGCATTTAGATTTGGCTAATCAAATAAATATTTCAGACCATTGTGGTTTGTTCTTAGCTCAAACCTCTTACCCATGAGGTAGTGTCTCCATTTCCTCAAGGCATGCACTATGGCTTCCAACTCCTAATCATGAGTGGCATAGTTTCTTTCATGCTCCTTCAACTTCCTTGGTTCATAGCATATACCAAACCCATTTTGACTGAGGACTCCACCAAGTCCTTCATTACATGCATATGCACATACTATGAAGTCTTCATTTGGGTATGCAATCCTTAATATTGGAGCACTTGTCAATAATTGTTTCAAGCGTTGGAAGCTCTTTTCGTAATCCAATGTCCACTGAAACTTCACCCCCTTTCTTTGCAAGGAAGTGAATGGGTGTGCAATCTTTGAGAATCCTTCAACAAATCTTCCGTAGTATCCTACAAGACCCATGAATGATCTCACCTCTGTCACATTCTTCAGCACTGACCATTCTCTAATGGATTCTATCTTCTCAGGATCCACTACTATCCCATACTTTGAAATGATATGCCCCAAATAATGAATTTTTTTCTGATAAAATGAACACTTGCTCAATTTGGCATACAACTGATGTTCCCTTAATACTTGCAACACCATCCTCAAATGATGTTCATTCTCTTCCTCTGACTTAGAATATATAAGAATGTCATCCAAAAAGACAATGAAAAACTTGTCCATATATTCTCGGAAAACACCATTCATTAAGAACATGAAAACAGCTGGTGCATTTGACAGCCCAAATGGCACCACTATGAACTCATAATGACCATACCTTGTCCTGAAGGCGATCTTGCTGATATCTTCTTCTTTAATCCTTACCTGATGGTATATTGATCTGATATCTATCTTTGAAAATATATTTGCATCCTTCAATTGATCAAAGAGATCATCAATCCTTGGCAAAGGATACTTGTTCTTAACAGTCACTTTATTCAACTGTCTGAAGTCAATGCACAATCTTAATGTTCCATCTTTATTTTTCACAAACAAGACTGGGGCACCTCAAGGTGACACATTTGGGTGTATATATACCCCTTCTTCAGAATTTCTTCAAACTGCATTTGCAACTCCTTCAATTCTGGTGTACTCATTCTGTAAGGAGTCTTTGACACTGAAGCCACTCCAGGCATTAAATTTATAGAGAAATCAATGTCTCTTTTTGGAGGTAGTCCTGGTACTTCCTTGAACACATATTCAAATTCTTCTAGGACTGTATAATCTTCCAAATTTGGCCCCTTATCTTTAGGTGTCTCTTCTATATGAGTTGTAAATATTTGACACCCTTTTCTGTAACATTTCTTCAGCTGCAATGATGAAATTTCTCTAATGGTTACTTCCCTGAGAATTCCCTGCACTTTCCTTAGTTTCTCTTCCTCATCCAAGCAAGTAAATGCTTTGTTGTGACAGTCTAAGAGAGTATGATGTCGATCCAACCAATCCATCCCAATTAGACAGTCATAGGAACCTAAAGGGAAGATGTTAAAATCGACCTTAGTGTTCAGTCCATTCATGTCCACGAGGCATGACTTAACCATCTCATTAATTTTTCTTTTGGTTCCTGTAGCCAGCTGCACCAACCAGGATTTCCCATGCTTGTTTCTTGGCAATTGCAAACTTTCCACCATCTTAGGGCTTATATAACTATGACTAACTCCCGAATCAATTAAAATAGAAATCATTTGGTTGTTGATCATACCTTCCACTTAAATCATGTGAGACTGATACTCTTCTTGCTTGTTGTCTCGAGTTGCATAGATACTTGGCACATATCTACCCATGTACTCCATTGTTTCATCTTGCTGTACATTGTGAACATCCCTACCTTTTTCACCTCTGTGAGGACAATCTCTGAACCTATGATATCCTTTACAACCCCAACATTGAATAGGTGGATTCCTTGGCCTTTGACTCCCTATGTCAATCATTCTGGGTTCTTTAGGCATTTTCTGTCCCTGTGGATTATTTCTAAGGAATGGTGGATTAGCTCCCTTCTTCCGCTGATCCATATTGAATTTATTTTTGTCTTCCCAAGCCTTTTGGAAAGCTGGCCTTGATTTTTGCTGATCATATAGGCGTTTAGCTCACCTTATGGTCTCTTCCAATGTCTTAGGATCATCATATTGTATTTTGTCACTAATGAATGATGAAAATCCACTCAAATACATTTGAATTTTGATTGTCTCGTCCTTGATGAAAGAGACATACTTCAACAGTTCTAGAAACCTTCTCTCATATTCATTTATGGTCATACTTCCAAGCTTAAGTTCAAAAAACTCTTTCATTTTCTTGTCATAGTATCTCTTAGTCAAGTATTTCTTCTCAAAATACTTCTTGAATTCCCTCCAAGTAACACTTTTCTCTTTAATGTGTTGCACCTGCACAAGATCATCCCACCACATGGAGTCCTTTCCCTTGATTTTATAGATAACAATTCTACCTTATGCATGAAAAGAATAATTATGCAATTGAAAATACTTTATCATGCCCAACAACCATGTTTCTGCATCTTCATCCTTCTTGTGCTCACCATCAAATGTAGGAGGTTTGATTTTGTTCATTTATCCTCGTAGCTCATCCAACCCAGACCTCTTATGCCTTATGATAGGGGATGGGCTTGAGTTGTTTCCTTCTCTCTTATTGGAATGCCTTGGGGAGTGATGGTGGTGTCTTCTAACACTTATTGCTTTTATTTTCTCATATGAAGGCTTGTGACTTCCAGATTTACTTAAGCCACTCTCCTTAACCAGTTTCTTTTCTATTATGTTCAATCCCTCCAATAACTTCATGTTGAAGTCATCCTTTTGTTCCTTGGCTCTCATAAGCCTTTCATTATCATATTTATGGATTTGGACATCCTTCTTCAAATTTTTAATGGCCTCTGCCATATTCATGTTTTCATTCCTTTCTTCTCCATGTCCATTGGAGTTTGTTCCTTTAATGCCCAAATGGACATCTATCCCTCTATTTTCATATTTCCAACTGTAATTCCACTATGCCTACTCCATTCCTATGGAATCTGCATTGATATGATCATATCTAGTTGTTGTTAATTATGCAAAACGTCCAGCCATCGAAACATATCAGGCTAACAATTCAACAATTCATGAAAAATATGAACCATTTTGGTTCAATATATACATCTAAATTATCTCTTCTGATTTCATGTTGTTATCACCATGACAATTATAGATAAGACCCAAGTCTTGAGAACATAGACGCGCGACGCCTTCAGAGGTACATCTGAGCAAAAGGCGTTTTGCCGAAACCACTTTCGCCAAGACGCGGTATCGCGTGTTTCAATATGTCAAAACCACCACTCACGGAATGGTGATGGCTAGTCAGATCACCTCGTTTCACTCATTCAATACTTCTCAACAATGTGACATCAGCTGAACACCGCCATGTAAGGAACTCAAAAGATAATCATTTGAAATGGATTAGCCTAGCATGGCAATCCAACTCACTTGTATGTAGTCTGTCTATGCTTCATAATTGGGATTCTATAAATACCAATTCTCAAGTATGGAGGCATCAACTTATCCATAAATGAAGTAATTTCCAAATTTCTCAACTTTCTTCTCTCTATAAAAGCATTTCGGTATCCACAAACTGAGGTACATGGACAAGGCTAAATCCAGTGAGACTCGTTATTCAAGAAACATGCTAGACTTTCCTGCAGATAAGGAGGAAAGGGTACTTTCACACATTCTAGCGACTAAATTACACACAGAGCCAACTATAGACTCGCAGTTGGAAGTTAGGTTGAATCCCACTAAGAAGGATTTATTCATCAACAGGCCAACTGCTAAGAAGAAAAGGAGGTTGAATCCCACTATGAAGGATTTATTCATCAACATGCCAACTGCTAAGAAGAAAAGGAGCAAGCTGCATAAGAAGGAAACCACAACTGAAACAACCGAAAGTGTTGGAGAGAATCAACTGGTCTAGTTAGATTCTTTAAAGGAGGAGATCGCTAAGCTAAAATGAGTCCTCAACTAAAATAAGTATATTTTAGCAAATTTTGGACAACTGTTAGCAAAGGTAAGGGACCCCAGAGATGATAGGCATGTTCTTAAATGGCCCCTTTACAATAGGATAACTGCTATCATTCCCTTTTTGTAATTTTGGGATTACTACAATTATATAAATGCAAAATAAGATTTTGGATTGTTTATTACAAGATTCTAACTGGTGGTGTTATGAGTCTTGTTTTGTTTCATAGTATGCTTTTCTTGTAAGCTTATATTTAACTTCCATCTGTCTGACTCAGCGGAATATAAAACTTAGAATTCATTTTTGAGATGCTCTTAGCTTAGCAATTTAGACTATATTTATTTCTTCTCAAACCAACTCTGAATTCATTTTAAATAATGTTGCAATGCGGTTGTGTGTTTCTTTTTCCTCTAAAACCATGCAAAATTTTCTATTAAACTCAGACTCATCATCTTCCAAACAAATTCACACGCACAAAAATTCAACCTGCACACCCATATTTATCATTCACAACAACACCACAAGGTAAATCGTGCTTTCACGCACCTATATTCAGTATGCATTTCTTCTCCATCTCGCCAATAACTTGCGCACACTACCTTTGCGTTGTGCGCCAATATCCACTATGCACAGTTTTGGTATCATGCACTGATATTCCACATTCATTTCACCCTATGCATTGCACCATGCCAAATTTCAATATGCCCTACCGCACACAATAATCTGTGTGCACCATTGAATACACTATCATGAGACAACTTATACTCATACTACGCGTGCACCAACCAAACTCCTCTGTGTTTCGCAATACTTGCGCACCCCATGTGCACATTACTATGTGTGTGGTCACCACAAAATACTAAACTTAGCACGTGCATCCTCACACAATATTCTTCCATGTGGCACCACAATTTTCCATGGATGCTCTGTGACTTGAAATTTGGTCACTTTGAAATTAATCTTCTGTGAATATTCACTTCAACTGAACCTTTCTGGCCCATCCAGGCTCAGTGTTGGAACTGAAGCTCTGATACCATTTTGTAATGTCCCTAGCCACCCATGACTGGGCCACACTACACGAGGAAACACTTTCATTCTCTCACTGCAGAACATATTGTAACATACCCAGTATTCAACTGAGTTATGCCATATAAATTTTCCCTTCAAACTACATGCAATTATAACATATACATACAACACTCTTGCAAAAGATTTACATATAAACGTAAACAAACAATTACATTCTATAAATATATGATTTCATATGTAAATAACAGTAAACACAGATATGTAGCTTATATAGGGAAATACCCATAAACATACAGACAATTATAATCACATATATGATAAACCGTAACATAAGCATGTAAATAACAATGCAGCCTGTAAATTTATCATACGATTGGTACTTATCTTGGAAAGATTTTCACCAACTGCGTACAGACCGTCCACAAACCTCCCAGCCTTAGACTACAATGTTCATCACTCTTAACAGTGAGTCACCCCCGAGCTAGGACTAAACTCCACCCGAGTAAAGCGATTCCCAACCAGGCTAAAGGGTCATAGACAATAGGAAAGATTATGTCTCATGTGCTCACTCAACTAACAACCTACAACCTCTCATTCCCCACATGCCTGTCCCACCCAAGGAAGTGTGCCCCTTCTCTTCTCAACAATCCCTCGGCTGCCCCACTTCCCTTCCAGGGCTTCAGCAACAGGCCGGACAGGAATTCTTAGAGCACTGTAGCTACAGTTTAGCACCTTTAGGAAATCAATTCCCAGCAATTATCTCATTCGGATAATTTCTCATGGGCCTGAAAAACCGCGTCTTCAATTTCCCATGGGCATGAAAACCCTCTTCTTCAATCCCTCTCCCAGGATAACTAGGTACATCAAACGGAAATGGTTATGGAAACATGCTTAGATACAGTGAAATGAATGTCTAAAGTATAAATGACTGTGTGAGTGAAATGGTCATGGAATCATTGACTGGATGACTGAATGATGCATGGAATCATGGGAGAGATGATCGTAATAATGATGGAGAAGGTGATCATGAGGATGATCGTGAGGATGATGGGAAAAAAGTGTGTAAATGAACTAAGTCCCCATGATATGTATGCATGTCCCCAACTTGACACTTTTCATGTTGGAATCTACTTTGGTCCACTTGTCCCCAACTTTAGAACTTAGGATAAAATAATTATCCATACTTTATGTTTTAAGAAATATTAATATAATATTCCTTTTTGGCTTAAGCTCTCTAGATTAGCCGTTTCTCTTAACTTTTGTCCCTCCCTTTCCCTAAATGGTGGAGTTCAGTCCCCTATTTCTTTTATCGTGGGCAGTCTGCATGAAATGATGTATTTTATATTAATCATGAGACATATACAAAATAGGCACACTGGCCTTTAACATCTAGGCACTCTGGCCTAATTCCAAAACATAAGCATCCCAAATTATAATAATTGGATCACCATCCTACAACACATATCATATACACAAGGCTTGTCGACCTCCATACTACGTGCACTTTAGTTAATGCGTGCAGTATCCAAGAATATGCACACTACATCATTTTACTGTGCAGTACATGCACGCACTATGACATGAAAGGTGCATTATAAAATGATGTCAAAACATTTCACCAGCTTAAGTAAACTTACATTACAGTTTCAACTAGGTTCTACCGATGGATATTACAAAGACAATGGATTTCAGGATCCATTTCTTCTTCCTCTCCTTCCTCATCAGTGACTAGTTTATTTTGGAAAGGGGCTTGGATTTTTTGATCATCCATATCCCTATTTCTTTGATCTCTCTGGATGATTTGAGGGGAATTGTTTGGTCTTCTGAAATTACCCTTGTTATTAGTATTATGGGGCTTTCTATATCCTTATTTCCCCTCAAATTTCAATTTCTCTATTTCTGCAGAAAGTGATTTTACTAGCTTAGTCAACTCATCCACTTGAGGATGAGAAGCAAAGGAACCAATGGTCGAAGATTGATCCCTACCTTTTATTCTGTCTCTATCATCCTTACTCATAATCTTTTCAACTTCCAATATATTGGATTCTACTTCAAGGGTTGTGTCTTGCATATGAGCCAAGGAGGTATCTCATCTTTCTCTCAACAGGAGGAAAAATTTAGGGTCAAAATCACTAGCATAACTGATCTTGGCAGAGGTTTCAATAGGCTTAATCTTAGTGGGGATCTTATTGTACATCTTATTAAATCTCCTGGAGAAGTCTGAGACAGATTCCCCCTCATCTCTCTTAAGAGACCCAAACTTTGTAATATAATAAAGGAAATATTTTTTATCCCCCTAGTGTCTTAAAAATGCATCATCTAGAGCTTCAATCCCATCAATAGATCTAGGAGTCAAACCCCTGAACCATTTCCTATCTTCACCATCAAGGCTCTGTACAAAAACTCTCAACGAGACATCTTCATTTTCAATATTAAGATTATCTGCATAACTGTAAAATGTTGAAAGGTGTTGTTTTGCAGTTATGTCTTCCTCTCTAGTGAACTTGGGCATGTACTTGAGGTAATATCCAACCGAGAGGGAATTAATAGGCTGAGGTAAAACAAGAGGGGCATACCTAGCGGCCACTATGGAATCCATCTTATTTCTAGGAATATTAGCACATGCCATTGGAATGTGAATTGTAGGAGAACTAGGGGGAGATGGAGTTTAGACAGGTGAGACTGGAATTGTGTTTCTAGGAGAGAGGGGAAATTATTGAGTGTTGGGGGAGAGTGATATGGGGTTCAAGGAAAATAATTTTACCCCTCTTTTGACACAACAACTTTAATAGGAGGAGGAGTAGGGAGACCCAAAGTGGAAAAATATTCTAAGCTTCTGGGTCTAAACCACTTTACAATATCATGGGAAAAAAGTGTCAAATATTTCTTCTAATTGAGGACTAGAAGGGGAGAATTCAACAGGGAAACTCCCAAAATTTAAACTTCTGGAAACTCCAACAGATGGTATAACAGGAGAATTAGATGCAACAACTAGAGTTTTTAAAGAAGAATCAAGTAAATTACCAGAATCACCTGATACAACAGTTGAAATCCCTTCTTGAGGGGTCTTTCCCTTTTTGATAATATTTTCTGGGTCAACTTTAGGTATGGCTAGAGGAAGCTATGGAGTAGACCTCGTGTGTCTACTTTTGGGAGCCACAACTGAAATAGTGCAGTCGCTAAGTGCAAGTTGCAATCTTCAAGGTATTGATTTCTGATTCACCTTGAGAATCATAATCTTTTTGTCGTTCTATCCCAGGGAAATGTATTCAATCCATTCCTCAGAAATGATGCAATGAATGTCATCAATGAGAGTTACCCTCATATTTCGAGAGGATAAGCCGAGTTCCCATCAAAATGTTTGGTGAATGTTGGTTTTATGGGTGGAGGTCAAATGGAAAAAACTCAGTAAAAGAATGATTTTTACACAAAAATTGGACAAGCAATGCAAAGGGAAGTGAGGTCCTCATTAACTTCAGTTAGTGATTTGAATTTAAGTGTGAGAAGAAGGAAGACTTAGTGAGAGAGGTGAAAAGGACTTCCATGGGCATCCGACCTTCAAGCAGCTTGGTGAAGAAAAAATCAAGCTCAAGAGCACTCTCGAACTCAAGATTCAAACACTAAAATATGTCACAAAAATATAATAATAAAACCTACATTACCATGCGAATACAACAAATCGACTGGATACTCCATGCCCGAGCCTTTCTGTGTAAGAGGGAATAGGAAAACAAAGAAGCTGACTAAAACTGGTCACAACAATACTGTAATCAAACCTACATTACAATAGCACTACAACCCTCGACTGGATCCTCCATGCCCGAGTGTTTTAGCACATTTTACAAAGAGATGAGAGAAGATGACTTCTATTAATGTGAAAGTCTCAAGTTTGATACATAACCAGAGAACAACCCTAGCATCAAAAAATTACACAGTAGGGAGATCTCCTTAACTAGTTGACGACCTTAACAAAATATTGAACTGATCTATTTATACTTAGAACAATTCATGACTATCATGAGTGTGATCAGGCCATTGAATTCAAGGCCTTTATTCTGTGCCCTCTTATGTCAGACTATGTGTGTATCCTCTTGTCAGATGCAAACTCAGATCGACATGGGAATGCAGGAAAAATCGTCCATAGGGGTACCTCGGGCTGACAGTTCTATCTCCACGTCCAAATCCTTCCATGGCTTCTATTTATGGAGTGAGTCGAGGTTTCAACCACCACTCTATTTTCATTAACTATTTTTTCTCAGGATTGCAACGAGGCTTAATGTCTAGGGGGATGCGATGTTTTTCTCTTGGATTGGAAGTCTTATAAGCACGTGATTGTGGGGCCGTCGAAAGAGGTTTGGACATAGACTGCTTTTGGGCCTGCAATTCACCACCAACTTCCACATATCTATTATTCTATACCACAATTTTGATTGTGGGATCACTCAAGAATTTTATCTTTCTATCATGTCACGTCCCCGCAATGGAGCGTGGATGTTGATCTAGCCCCGTTCCGCGATTTGGTCACTTCTGCTGACTTAGTTTCCATGCTAAAGTTTATATTCTTGCCAACTCTAGGATACTTCTAACCCTGCTTAGAGATGGCGCTAATTTTGGCACTGAACAAGAACACCTCCCGAAGGATGATCTGACATAGAGGCTTGATGTCACTATGCTGACGTGTCACAGATGGAGGGGTGACATGTGTCACTTGAAAATAGGCTGATGAAATGTGCAAACATTGCTTGAAGTGAGTGTCATGTGTCAGCACTAGATGGATGCCACATGTCATGACTAATAAGGGTGCCAATGTATACATTGATGGCTGCCACATACTTTGGACTTCGGAGCCCCAGAGGGGTCTGCATGTAGAGCTGGCATAAATATGGGCCTAGAGTGACATGGTGACCTGAAAATAACATTGAATCTTTGAAGTGAATGATGACCGTTCATTCGGATGGACATGTGACAGTGATCAGTGGACTTCGGAAAAATCACTCTAGATGAAACCGAGAGTAGAACTCTTGAAACTCCTAAAACCTAGATTCCCGAAGTAAACTACCACCATTATATTTGGATGGATACGTGGCACTTGATCAACAAATCCGGGAGAACTCTTCGGATGAAACTGGGATTTGAGATGTTGAAACTCCCAAAGCCTAGATTCCTAAAGTAGATATTGATCGTTCAATGGAGAAGGACGCGTGGCACTTGATCTGCAGCTCCAGGGCTTCTGCCTAGCCACTAATTCTCGCACAAATTGGGTACGTTGAATATACGTGATCCATTGATCTGATCGTGATTTATGATCTAGGAAATCTCCACTTTGTTGCCATGCGCCTCTCTTGGATGGACCCTGCTTCCTGCTGCGAAGATCAATGACTCATGATTACTTTAGGAGTTTGGGCTTAAAGGCTTCAGGAATTTTCAATTCATAACTCCCACAATCCTCCGAATTAAATATCCCAAAGTGTGAGATCCACTGAATCGTGTTCTCAACCTTCAATTTCTCAAATTTACTTTAGGGATTTAGCTCCTCTGACTAGTTGTTAATACTCACGCTACCTTGAAATCCCGAAAGACCAAGAGCCGTTGATCTGAAATTCTCCTGGGATCTCCATCATTGAAAAATGAACTTCCATGTTTGATTGATTCGATTCCATAACGAACTGCTTTGAGTGTTGCACTTTCTGCCTATGGCTACTACCTATGTAAACAAATATTTGGATGGCTTGTTGCGGGTTTGGGAGAACAAAGTGACCAAGAATTAAAATAAAAGGCGATGAGTTTTTATCCTTAGAGAAAACAAAAAAGCTTCGGGTTGAGACCTATTTAGGTGAGACATCAAGGGAAACCAGGTTGGTCAAACAGGAGGGAAAAATGAATTTAGTAGTCGAAGGGAAATATTTAGGACCTGTCCTGCGAAAGAGAGAGAGAGAGAGATGGGGAAAGGATATAGACTCATGTACTATCAACACTCACCTACGAACCTTGACAACTTCATGTGATAACACCATCCATGAAGAAAGAAAAAGATATCAGATATACAATAATTTGGAAAAGAAAAGAACAAGAAGAAGAGAAAGTGAATAAAGACCAGATTTCAGAAATTACAAGGCTCGTCATCATACAAGAAAGAAAAAGAAAGAAAGAAAAATAATAATAGGTTTCAAGAACCATATTGTCAAAATCCATAGCTGAGAAAGATCACAATGAAGAGCAGGAAAAGAAAAAATAGGTCCTAGAGATCAAAAGATTTGCAGTAGCATGAGAAAGAGAAGAAGAGAAGGTAAATGAGGAACATGTTAAAGAGATTTTACTTTCAATAATTATCGAACGAGATCAATCCAAAGGTAGAAAGGGAAAAGCAATAGTTCATAGAGATTATGAGTCTATATATGAAGAGGACGATTACTCCACATCAAAGTGGTTATTTTTATGAATCACCTGATGTGGAGACTCTCGGGTAATATGAATATTGAACAGGGGGATTCCATGTAGTAGCTGAGACAGATGAGAGAACCATCCTTCGAGAAGTAGTTCCAAAGACATATTCAAAGCAATGAGATAGTAGAAGAAACAAATTGATCGATTGATAATGTAGTGTTCCAAAACAGATGTCAGTTGGCATTTACATGAGAATAAGTCTATGGTTGTATTCGGGCATAGATATTGTTATCACATATTATTCCAGGAATTTATATTTTGGTATGCAGATAGAGAATATCAGTGGAGACATTTTATGATCATTTGGAGTCGAGAAGACTTTAGAATAGTACATGGAAAAATGGGTCAGCATTGTGGAAAGTTGATTAGAAGAGTCTTGGAAAGTATCGACAGAGATGGATTAGCAGGTTTGGACAGATATATGATAGTGGATGACAACATGAATTCAAGAAAGATTGGATTCATATAATGCTTGATAGAATGATTCATTTTTTTTTTCATATATTATTTAAGAGAAAAAGGATTATTATCATAATGGATGACAATGATACAATGATACTTTAATTCTTATTCTTGATTGATTTTTATATGTCATTTGATTACTCAAGGAAGAACGAATGGACAATAAATCTAAAAGGAAGTAGGTAAAGGAATACATATACTGATATACACAGAAACATGCAGAGAATTCATCAAAGAGAGAGAGAGATTCAAAAAGGAATATTAGTAGAACATAGATAGGGACACAAACCCATAGGGGGATCTATTCTTTTAACCAAGATTTGTTAGAGAAGGTACAGTGTAAGATTGACAGGGGGATTTAATCCTTTTTCAAAGGGAGAGAGAGATTATTCAGACGCATGAAGACAAGGGGAGCAACCCAAAGGATAGTGCAAACAAGGGGAGAAACCCCAAGGAGATTTCATTAAGGGGGAGTAGCCCCGAGGAGAGATACCCTTTTCCATTGATCTCAAAGTGGGAGATATATAAAGATTGATGATGAGTATGAGCATGTGTTTTTTCATCAATTCCAAAGGGGGGTATTGTGAGACAATTGGTTTAGATTGATGGACAACTTGTTTGGATAGTTGGTTGTCATTTATTTCAACCCTTGGAGACTGATATTCTGATTGATGTCAACCCTTATAGATTGATTTCAACCCTTGAGTATGGTTGATAGAAAATTTTGGTAGCTTCAGAGCTATGGGTAAGGAACCCATGTTTTTTTGATGAATAATGTAATGAATATCGTTGAATTTGAAAGTGAGACTATTCTAGATGGATAGTACATGCCATGCCATTTCCGGTGATATATGGTACGTCACATAAATCCTCATGCTTAGCGATTTATGGATTTTTGAAGTTTGAGAACCCTCATGAGTTATCTAGAATCCCCTAGAAGGTCAAAGAAATCAATTTCTTTTAGAACCTCCTAGAAGACGTTTACTAGTGAAAGTGGTTGTAAGTAGGAGTCAATCATGAGTTAAGTTGTTGCAAAAAGAAAATAATTAAAAATAAATTAGTTGCAACTAGAAGTGGTGAGTTTACTATTTTTGTATAAGTGGATGTAAGTGGCAAAAGTAGTTATAAGTAGGTTATCCCCAAAAGAAGGAAGTTGGGTAAAGTAGTTAGAAGATAACTCCTAGAGGAATCTACTTGGAGAGTATAATTACAAAATAAAGTGTCTCCTATTATCACTTGTTGAGAACATTGAATATCTATTATTTTGTGAAAGGTTTATTGTAGGTAATCATTGATACATCTAAAGTTACACAAGTTTGAGGTAGAAAATCATGGTTGATGGTGAAAGTTTCAGAGTTTCAGAACACACTAGTGTTTGAGGTGTACGCGGGCTGTAGTGGAGGAAGGCACGTACATACATGGGCTGCAGTGGAGGAAGGCACATACATACACGGGTTGTATAAGAGGAAGTCACGTACATATGAAAAGGCCATGAAAGCTTGAGTAGATGTGGGTGATAGGTCCATAGATTATGAGCATAGTCTCTAGGAAGTACTACGAAGATCAGTTATAACATATCTATCTACAGGTTCAAAAGGTATGTCATATTCTTATGTGTAGTTGTATATTGTTGTATGCATGAGACATGGTTATGGGATATTGAGGATTTTACCTAGAGAGGTTTTTGGTTGTATGGAATTTACTGTATGAGCTAGATCTACAAAAATACAGTGTTGGTACGTATGGTATTTATAATTGGTACATCTTGTTGGAATATATTTTATTTATTGGTACATGGTTGAGGGATTTTGTGGTACATGGTTGAGGGTTTTTGTTTGTGATGTGTTGTTGAAGTTTTTGGTTTATTTTGAGACTGCATAATAGTGAGGGTTTGATGTCTACTCCATGTGAGGGTTTATTACACATGATTATGATTGTATGCACATGTACAACACATGACTAGAGAGACATAGATGCATATGGTTTGAGTGATATTATTGTTCTATTGAGTATGAGATCTATGTTATCAGATATGATATATTGAGGAGATTCTTGGTACAGGTTGTTGGTATATGATCAGTATATGCTATGTACATTGTTATAGGCACTTGTTGGAATTCTTGTTATAGACATTTGTGTAGTATTGTTGGCTCGTGGTTTATGGATGATGTGGAATATATGACTTGGTATACTTTTGGAAGAACATATTGATTGTGGTACATCTTGTTGATATTTTTGAGTAGTCTTGGTTGATGCACATCTTGGTGAGATCATGCATATGGTTGAAATTTGTATTGGTGATTGATCTTGTTGAGTAAATCTGATTTGGTTGATGAGATTGATGAGACAGTTTGTTGTGACAGGTTGTATTGTGCATATTTGATGTACTTGTGTTGGTACAAACTGTTGGTACATGTTTGGTGCATGGTTGATGCAATGGTTGATGGTACATGTTGAGGTATAGGTTAATGCATGATTCATGCATGGTATATTTTGTTGTGACAATGACAAGTTGAACAAGTTGATAGGTTACAGGATGACAGTGATAGAGTGACAGTGGTAGTGATTGATTCAATGACATTGGCTACATTTGGATTTTATATTTCAGTGTGGTTGGACGGGGAAAAGAAAGGGGATTATATCCTTCTTCTAGTTGGTGTTGGAGAATCAGGGAGTTGTATTTTACTTTGTGTTGGAGCCTGAAAACTATATGGTTATAGCCACTTTCCGGTTGTTGTTGGCGAACCCAGGGGGTTGTATCCAGAGAACCCAAGGGGTTGTAGCCTCCTTCGGGTTGGAGAAATATAATTGGGGAGTTGGATCTTACTTCAGGTTGGATCCTAAGAAAATAGGGGGTTGGAGCTAGAGAGTTGGAAGTTGGTGCTTCCTTGAATGCAATTCTTGAGACATAAGAAAATAATTCTTTGGTTTTCTCCCGCATTGGGTTTCCACATAAATATTGGGGTAGTGTGTATTGTATGGATGTCTTTATTATTTTTCATTATTCTCTGATGGATGTTAATTTTTATGATGAAATAATATATTGATGATGAACTGGTGACCATTATTGAATAAGTTGAGATAATATTCATTGTGGTTTAAATGATTAATAAGTGGTATAAATTGCTCATTATTGATTCAACCCCCCCTCTCAGTAATCCAACAAAAAATCTCTTGAGAACCCTCAAAACTCACATGAGTCGGGGTCATCAATGTGAGGAAGAAGAAGATAAGGATACATCTCAAGATCCTCTAGATAAAGGAAATAGTTGTCATGACCATGTTAAAGGGAATAAAATATAGTCACACCCACTTAGATCCAAGGGAGGAATCAACAAAATTGGTTAAAAATAAAAAATCACAATCATCACAACAATTAATGATGATAAGAAACAAAAAACAAATAAAAACTATCCTAGACATGTATTATTTTTTCACTTGTTTATGCTCTCAAATTTTCCTTGTCTACCCATGTAAAACATGTTTTTCATGCTTTATTAGGAGGAAAATGAAGTTGAGTAGTAGGTATTTTCCCAACCTTTTTAGAGACGGGAAACTCTCCCACCCATCTAATCCTTTGTATTGTTTGCAACACCCTATTGTATGTTTTGGATGTGAACTTTTATTATATCAACTTCTAACAATTATTATGAAAAATGAACATTTGGGTGTTTGATGTGATATGATCTTTTCTCTCTCTATGTTTTAGATTCAGTAGGCTCTTAGAGTTAGTGTATGAATGTAGTAAAAATCAAGAGGATTGAGCATTGATATTTTGAATAAACATAGTGAAATGTGTTGTTGTTTCTCCAGCTATATTTTTAATTTGATAGTAGACTTATTTATAGTTTTTGTTTGTTGTATATCTAAAATATATTTGTGTTTGTTGTGGTCAATGTTGTTTCTTATTACTAGATATTTAATTTGGATAATATACAATTGCATAATTTTCATTACCACTCTAAAGGTGGAAAACCCTATCATAACCCAGTTATCAACCAACAATGGGGATAGACATCATGGGTGGCTCTAAGGCTATGCAAGCTAACTCATCACTATTATTGGAGGTAAACCATGCCACCTAAAATCAATCACCGGTGGTCCATAAAGGGGCTAAAATTCAACTCTTTCTAGATGCCTCTAGGTACAGACTCATTAACTTGTTTCCTTTTGTATGAGAAGCATGAGCTCCTATACAATTAGAAGTAGTTTTAGGTATCACTCTAGGATGAAAAAGGTGGTTTCAACCTAGACAATATATACAATAAATTTGGTATATATTGTTATCGTCATTCAGGCTAGGATTGTGGGGTCATGTTATTTCAATCCACATCTAACCTTAGTCCCATACATGAGACTAGATATTGACCTAGATTGTATATTAACCTCTTGCCTAGAGGGTACATCATTTTCACCACTTATTATTATGATTTTTTAAAATTTTATAGAATTGATATATTTTCTAATGAATGTGTTTTTCTATTTATTTTTAAATAATTTTGGTTTCTAATAGTTTTTCCATTAGTTGTTTTTAATTTACATTAAAAAAAATGAGATACATAATTTTATAATGTTGTGATAAATGGAAAATATTTAAATTATTGATCAGTTTTTTTTCTTAGCTAAATATCCTTGACTTGAGGGATTGGACCATGGATAAGATTCCACGACCCAAAGACATCTAATACATCAAAATCACCCAGGCATCGAACCTACCCTTGACCGCACCGACCCTTAACATGGCTGGATTTGAGGTGTCCCCATAGCTTTCGAACCAGTGACTTCACTTGCAGAGTGCCTTAACAGTGCACTCCCTCACCGAATTTTGTACTCCACAGGGACTTTAAATTTGGAGGGCATGGGGGTAGGATTTGATCCACTTAAGTGTGCACAGATCACAATATTATTTAATATAATATCTCTAGGTGCAAGCACACGTTCAATCACTACCTCAAGGTGCCCTCATGGCTCTAGGTTAGGCCCTCACGGGAATTGAACCTTTCCCAATGGTGAAAATGTCCTCGCTTTCCACCATTGGATCCAACCCCTTTGGGAAATTCTTGATAATATTATCAATGCTGAAAAATAATATAATTTTATTATTAGAA
Organism: Picea engelmannii; assembly: GCA_009831015.1. Lineage (NCBI taxonomy): Eukaryota > Viridiplantae > Streptophyta > Pinopsida > Pinales > Pinaceae > Picea > Picea engelmannii. Next base: position 120,127 of record ML783724.1, read on the forward strand.
CATTTTAACAAAAGTTTACATATAAAAAAGGCTGTCGATTTATTTAGAAAATATTGAAAGATATTTTTAGAAATAATAAATGGGTTATTGTTCATATCTATCCAAAGTCAACACTAAGAATGTTCATATAATAAATAACCACTTATACAATATTTTGTGTAGGATATGAGAATTCTATTTAGAATTGAAAACAAGATCATTGTCATAACAACCACTCCAAGTTGTTACTAAATCACAATTCAACAAATAGAAAACAAAAAAATAATTATTATATTTGAATTGCAAAATTATCTTATAACAAAATAGGATCATTTCCTTTCTTTTAAAAGAAACCAATCAATAACAAGCATACATGTGGAGGGATTATCAAATATTAATACCGTTCTTTTAAATGTCCCCATCAATCATTTAGTTTTGGTGATCTAGATTATGTGGAGAATCAAATTTATATAGAAATATAGACATAATTAAATAGAGTTATTTCAAAGATCATAGTAATAAAGTTAACCTTAAACTCTAATAATGAATGAAATAGAAAACATTGCAATATGAAAAGAAATACAAACTAACTAGAATTGTGGTATCTTATCTCTAAAGAGAGATATGTCTACTATGATCATTAACAAGAAGACCATTTCAAGAGGCTAAAACTACAATTTATCTTAAATTATAAAAACTTGAGAGGAAAAAATCCTAAAGATCCAAAACCCAAACCCTAGGATATGAGGTGCCAAAAGGAATGTGGGCTCCAAGGAGCATAGTTGATGTATCAACTTCCCGTGTCTCCAAACATTAGATGCAAACTCCATTTGGGGAATTTATTGGGTTATTCCAAATATTATTATATGCGTGGGAAATTCCCAAAAAATGCAATAAAAGTTCAAGAGCTATAAAATTGTAGTAAATTTTCCAAGATGTATAATGATTATGAGTCGATTGTAGTGGTTGGTGGCCATTAGTATCCATCTAGATCAGTCATTCCCCCTTATGAAGAAAATTTCCCATTGTTTCAAGTTCCACCATCATATGGGGAAACTTATGTTGAGTCTAACACATGTTGAGACACTTTCCCTAGTGAAGGGGATTACCTACTTTGACAACATAGTAGAGTTATATTTTATGTTGGTAGGTACCCTTATTATTGGTGCATATGAGCTATTAAATACTTATCTCTATAGGGATGAAGTTCCTATCCACCACTGAGGTTTCCAACATAGTTGGAAAATATGGTTGAAGCAACTCCACATTGAATATGGGGTGCAATCAATGTTCAAATTTTGATTATACTAAGAGGGGGGGGGGTGGGGTTGAATCAGTATATGATAATTTTTACTTTATTTAACCATTCATAAATTATTCATTAGATGAGAAACAATAATCACATATAAACTAAAATCATAATGCACAGAGTTTAATGTGGAAACACTTGCGGGAGAAAACTATAGAATTATCTTTATAAATTTCTATAGGCATAAACCTACTGTTACAAGCATTGTAGGAACCAACCTATCGGAGACACCAATCCCCTTAACTGAGAACCAACTCAACAAGATGTATGTACCAAACTACTGGAGAAACCAATATCCTCAATTGAGCACAAAATGAACAAGATGTAGGGACCAACCTACTAGAGACACCAATATCCTCAACTAAGCACACAAATTAATAAGTTATGTCTAGACACTGATCAAAGATCTTCATACAAATATTACTTATGAATTAACCACCATGATTCATTCCATAAACAATCCTTCAAACCCTATCAAGCCTAATATCATCATTCCTAGAATGTAATTACTGACAACAACATCCACTGATGAAAACATAGACTGATGACAACATTCACTAATGATAAGATCCACTAATGATAAAATTAATTGATGGAAACATCCAATCATGACAACATCGCCACCTCAAAAAAATTCCCATGACAACATCATAGACCTTCGTTCCTTCATATCACACGTTGAGAAAAATAACGACCTCAAGAAAATCACTTGGTCTTCTCTTGCACACTAGAAAGACACCCCAACACCTTTAGTGCACCTCATATCACTTTTGCACATCTAAAACTTGACCACTTTATTGATTTATCTACAAATGTGAAAATATATCATCTATTTATAGTAATAATGTCCACACTTTTAGGGTCGACCTGTAAAGATAGGTTGAGCCGACCTAAATTTTCTAGTTGGGTTGTCGGACGGAAAAATTCATATATCCTCATTCCTAGGGAGTTAGAGGGAATTCAATATACCATTGGAAAGGTCACATAATAATATTTCCAACCATATAACCTGTGCTCCCATTTTATCTAGGTATGTATGATAAAAAATGATTAAAAGATAAGGTATCCAAACTGATCATCAAAAGTCCAAAACTAATACTTTCAACAATATCCATCTTGAAATATTTATATTAGACATTTGTAGGATTATAATATTTATCTTGGACATATATAGGATCCCCTTGTATTTTAAATTAATGAAAACAATATTTCCAACAATCTCTCCCTCTATCATTCATGGAAACCCTTAGTCAATTGTGTTACTCCCCTTGTCTGCAACTTTCCTTGTGTATGAAATTATTCCTTTGTCTGAAACCTCTCCCCCTTTGACATAAATGGAAAAGGGATGAACCCCGTGAGCTTGTGCTTCCCTTTACTATACAACATGTTCTTTTCATGAAACGAATCTTCAAGTCAAATCTTCTCGACCTGCATTTCATCCTTGTTGTAGTATGTTTTCATTGATGTCAAAGAGTTGATTTCTTTTGTAGTATCATTTGTGTATTTATTGTTGGATCATATGATCCTATATGTAATTTATGTCTGAGGGATAATTTCATGAGGTGTAATAGTGATGTGTTTTCATGGGTTAATTCTCTAGATGGATTGATGTATAGATGGGTTGATGTAAAGGTTGATCATTGTTGTCTTATCATGGTTTATATGAAGTACCAAATGGATGAATTCCAAAGTGGTCCCCTTATGGTGAAATCCCTCATGGGAAGACACTTTTTGAATTCCAATTGGTTAAGTGGTTGAGTTATCCTAACAGTGTGGTTAGGGAACCCAATTTTGACTAATGAACAATTTAATGAAGATAAGTGAATTTTCCAATGAGACTATTCCATATGGACAGTTCTTGTCATTCCATTTTTGGTGATAGGTGGAGCGTCACATAACTCCTCACAGTTAGAGAGTTGTGGCCATATGAAGTTGGAGAACCCTCATATGTTGTCTAGAAGCTCCTAGAAGGTCAAAGAAGTCAAACTATTCTAAAATCTCCTAGAATAAAGTTGACTAGTCAAAGTGGTTAATCATGGTTTAAGTGGTTGCAACAAGAAAACAATTAAAAATAATTTAGTTGCAACTAGAAGTGGATAATTTACTATTTGTAGCAAGGTGGGATTGAAGTAGAAAAGTGGTTAGAAGTGGATTATCCCCAAAAGAAGGAAGTTGGTTGAAGTGGGTTAGATGATAAACCCTATAATAAGCTAATTTAAGAAGTATAAATAAGAGAGAAATGGTCTCTTATGGGTGTGACTTACTTGAGTACATTAAATATCTATTCTGGTGGAAGATTCATTGCAGGTACTCATGGATGCATCAAAAGTTAGATAAGTCTGAGGTTTTGACTGTGAAAGTTTCAGGGGTTCAAAAAACCCTAGTTTTCTGAAATAGTACATGGGTTGCAGTGATCTAAAGAACGTACGTACACGGGATGAGGCAAGCCAGGGCTCGTACACACGCGAGATGAATTATATCGGGTTGCATACAACTAGAAAGAGTTGTGGAAGCTTGAGTAAGAGTTGGTGTCAAGTTCTTTAAGTCTAAAGAAAGTTCCATATCAACATTCTACAGGTTCAGATATGGTATAGAGGTTCTGGTATGTGTACATTTTTCCTTCATGTTTAGAATTTCTCATGGTATGGTGAATGATTGACAAATGCTTTGTATGGTTGTATTGATGTATGAATATGGTAGTTGGTTGCTTGATTAGTTCAGTTTAGTTTTGATTGAGAGATGTCCATGATATGTGACTATGTATGCATGAGGAGCATGCATAGGTTGTTGGATGGTATAGATATGTTTGTGATTGGTTATGGTACATATTGGTCAGTGACAAGAAGATTGCAGTGACAGATCAAAAGCATATGTGACAGAGCAAGAAATGGTCTAAAGGGCTAGAAGGTTGAATTTTTAGAAACCCTACTTTCTGGAGGTGTACACATAGTGAAATTGGGCTAGGGTGCGTAAATACACGTGTTGTAATATAGGTAGGTCGTGTGCATACGTGAGATGCAATATAATAAGGTCACATACCTACTGACAGATTGTTATCTATTGAGGATTGATTCCTCTTCTCAATTGGTGTTGAGTTTTGCAAGTTGAGTCTTGCATTGAGAGTTGGTACTCTTGTGGAGTTGTTTCTCTATTTAGTTATTGTTGAAAAACCTCCAAGGATTGTAGTTTGTAATATAAAATAAAATTATACATATATTATATGTTCCTTATGGTTCTTTTGGTGATGGCTATTGATGATGTTTTTTGCTGAGATATGTTTACGTACAACTTATTATAAATGAAAGCAATGAAGGATGCATAAATGGTTATTGTTAACTAAGTTGTTTTGTAAATGAGTAAATAGAGCACTACACTAATTCAACCCCCCTCTTAGTGTGGCTTGTGTGTCCAATAATTGGAATCATAACATGTCTTCATCATAAGTCTTACAAGATTGAAGGAGTTCCATGGACACACAAATGGATGAACATGAATATGAAGTTCCCCTCTTTGATGAGACAGATTACTCAACATGGAGAACAAAAATGATTTTTTTTTCAAGGAAAAAGGAAAAGGTATTTGGAATGCAGCTATTGTTGGATCAGTTACCTTAAAGAATAAGTCAAAGTTTGCAGCACAAAAGGAAGAAAATAAGAATGATGCATTAGCTCGCAAGATCATTTTCAATGGAATCTCAAGTTCTATCAAAGAAATCATGGGAGAATGTACTTCCTCAAAGGATCTATGGTTGAATCTAGATAAGGTATATCAAGACAAATAAGACAATTCTATCAAGGAAAATGAAGTTAATGACTCTCAAAAATATTTTGATTATAATACTCCTAGTGAAGTTGAATGTTCTCTTACAAATGACGAAGAAGATGTAGTAGAAGTTTGTGTAGATGAAGAAGAAGAGTTGTTGAAGTTTAAAGAAAAAGTGTTATTTGAGTTAAGTGATATTAGCATGAAAATAGGACATTGTTCAATTGCTTCTAAGTTTCTTGAAAAAATCATTAATGAATTCTTAGAAAGGTACCCAAAGCATATCATGGAACTAAAGAAAATGCTCAAAGAACAAGAAGACAATAAAAAAACTCAGTTAGAAGAAAAAGAAGAAGAGATTAAGAGACTAAAGAATGATCTAACTAGTCAAGTAGAAGAAAATAAGAAGCTAGATGATGAAATTATAAAAATCCTTGAAGATATTAAAATCAATGTAAATTTAAGGACTCAACTTGAAGAAGACAAAAAGGTATAAGAACTGTTAAATAAACAAGTAAATGAAAAGGAAGAGTCATGCCATAAGTTGGAAGATGAAGTTGTTGATCTCAGAAAGAAAGTAGGGAACTAAAATACTCATATCAAGTTCATGAATAGTTCAACAATATTGAATGAAATATCGGATAGTCAAATATCACCAAATGATAAATCAGGTCTTGGATACAACAAGGAAGCTATACAACTTGAAGCTATCACTTCTAAGAAGCATGACGTAAGTCCATTCTCAAAAGGTGGAAAAACGTTTGTAAGTCAAGCAGCTACACAAAGAAGGGAAACTTTCAAAAGAACAAAGAAAGGAAGACATCAATAAGACATATTTACACCCCAAAGAAAGTCCATAAGAGAGACACCTTCAAGGAGGACACCAAAACAAAGGTATGAAATTGTTTTTCATGGTCATTGGTTCTCATGTAGTGAATATGGTCACAAAGCTTTGGATTGTAAAAATTCTGCAAGAAAATATGTTGGAGGGTTTCATAACACCCTAAGGTGTTGGAGATGAAATCAAGTGGGACACATTGATGTTCATTGTCACACCATGAGATGCTACAACTGTAGTGGGTTTGGCCACAAATCCTAGGATTTATATAACAGAAGAAGACATTCCATGAAGAGTTCTTCATATAGCATGAAAAGAAGAACACATGAAGCTAGGAAGAAAGAAAATGTTGAAAATATGGAACCTCAGAGCTCAAGTTATGAGAAGTTGGGACACCTTCAAAAGTGGATGAAGAAGAATGAACAACCAGAACAAAATGGCAGCCAGGAGGAAAGATCAAGCTTGAATTTTTCTAAAGTATATGTGGGATCCTGTGGGAGAAGTCACGTATATATGTGGGCTGACCTATAACAAGGTCATGTACATACACAATATGTCTATGGAGAATGTCGTGTACTTATGGTAAGAACCTTGGAAAAGAAGGCTATGAAGATGAGTGCAACATGATTTGATGGTATAACTCTGTTTTGCAGGGGTTGACATGGTTTTTTGCAGGTTTCCATGATTATATGCTTGCATGTGTGTAGGATGTATGCATGGTGATGACATATGGTTAAGTATTGAAGCTTATGCTCGAGGTCTATCTTGGATGCATGGTAGTAATATTAGAATGTTATTGAGGCATTTTATGTTAAGGGACAATGTTGATTTTGTTAGTGATGATATGGCATGTTGTTATGTGATACTTCATGTTGATATGATGTTAATATAGAGATATATCATTGATCGATTGAGGCATTCTCTTGGCACATATATAGAGGTGTTATTTATGAAATATACCTATTGTAGTGAATTTTCTTGACAAAGATCTATTGTGGTACATGGCTGGTATATATGTGAGCTCCATTGACATATCTTATGATGTATTGTTGGAGGCATATTTGTTGGATATCTTGGTGCATTAATTTGGCATGTGGTTGAGCTACATATTGGGACATGCAGTTGATGAGGTGACTATGTTGTACATCATTGATAAGTCATTGCTTGATCTATAGTTGATGCATGATTTGTACATACTTGGCACATTGGTTGAGGCACTTGCTAGCAGTATCATGGGCACATAGTTTATAGATAATATGGCATATGTGTATGGATATCTTATTGAGGTTTGGTGCATGTTTGATGCACTTGGTTGGTGCCAATGGTGATACATGTTTGGTGCATGGTTGATGCACTTATATATAGTATATGATTGTGGGTGATATCACTTGGTTAAAATACATCATTGGTATTAGTTGTTTAGCATATACTTTGTTTCATGATGTATGGGATAGTTGAGACACTTGTTGTGGTGATTTGTTGATACTTGATGATTGAGATATTTGTTCACACATGGTTTGTGACACTTGGTTTATGGTAGAGGTATATCATGAGTGATATATCACATGGTTGAGGTATATAACTTATGTATGTTGGCACATTCTTGGATGTATATATTGATGAGGTCATGGTATAAACTTGGTGATGTTAGTAGATGATGATACCATCGATGATTTTAGGGGATAAATTTCTCTCATCAGCTAATTTTCCATGGTTTTTCCAAAAACGAGATTTTCTATTTTAAAAATCATTCACCCAAATTCTATAGGATAAAATTATTTTACCTTAAAAATCGCCAAAAGTTTATAAAAACTATATAAAATTCTTATAAATTTGAATATTTTTACAAAAATATCGTCAAACATTTATAGTTGACATATGAAGGATTAGTAAGATTTGCCAAGGTTTCTACATTTTAAAACAAATTTCCATCCTTAAATCATCCCTGGATGAGACACATCTTGGTGATGTTATAGTTCATGTTTTTATGCATAGTTTGGCACATGATTGAGGATTGTTAGAGGCATTTGTTGGTGATATTGATACATGGTTAGCACACAGTTGGAACATGTTATTGGCATATGGTTTATACTCTTCATTGATGATATTTTATGGTATAGTATTTATATACATGGATGATGTACATGATTTATGTGCATGGTTGGCACATGGTATGGCACAAGGTGCACATGGTTGATTATTTGTTCATGATTCATTTTTGACATATATTTTTCTTCATGATTGAGGCATGAGATAATATATATGATTGGCATACACTTGATGTATGTTATGGTACAATTTTGTATGATTGATGCATGGATAGGTCCAAGGATCGTCATAGGAAGAGAAGTTCATTATTGAGTAGTTGATCTATGTTCCATTGAGTTGTATAATTTATAGCAGAAGTAGATTACCGTGGTAGCATATTGTTCATATTGTAGAGAAGATAGGGGGAGACATACACATAACACGATTTATTCTTATTCCCATGATTGGTTGAGGCAACATGATTCTAAGAGGAGAGATTCATCAGATGCAAGACATAGATTTACATGCTTGGGGAGAGAGCACAGAGGCATGTTTCCGCAGGGAGTAATGGTCACAGGGGGAGAACAAGAGATCTGAAATTTGAATTGAATCACAGTGATATCCCTTATACAAATGGGAAAATATTTCTCAGATGATGGAGCATTAGACAGGGGGATCATGCCCAAGGCATCTAGACAGGGGGAGTAGCCCCAAGGAGAGTTCAGGTAGGGGCAGTAACCCCAAGGAGAAAAATACCCTTTTCCATTGATGTCAAAGGGGGAGAGATAGTCACATTGATTTGATTGATGACTATTGATGAAGAGAATTTCCATGTATACATGTTTCAATCAATGATTGGTGTTGAAATCAATGTTGGTATTTCCATCAATGCCAAAGGGGGAGATTGTTGCAGTATGTTGTCATTGATGTCAAAGGAGTGATGTCAAAGAGTTGATGTTTTGTATAGTATCATTTATGTATCTATTGTTGGATCATATGATCATAGACGTAATTTATGTTCGAGGGATAATGTAATGAGGTGTCATAGTGATGTTTTTTCATGGGTTAATGTTCTAGATGGATTGATGTATAGATGCATTGATGTAAAGGTTGATCATTGTTGTATTATCATGGTTGATAGCAGGGATCCTTTTAGGGGATAAATTCTCTCATGGGCTAATTTTCCATGTTTTTTTCCAAAAAATGATTAGTTATTCTAAAAATGTTTCGCCCAAATTCTATAGGATAAAATTATTTTACGTTAAAAATCGCCAAAATTTTATACAAACTATATAAAATCCTTATAAATTTAAAAAAAATTACAAAAATATCGCCAAACATTTATAATTGGCATATGAAGGATTAGTAAGATTCACTAAGGTTTCTACATTTTAAAATACATTTGCATCCTTAAAATCATCCCTGGTTGATAGGAAGTACTAAATGGATGAACTCCAAAGTGGTCCCCTTATGGTGAAATATATCATGGGAAGATGCTTTGTGAAGTCCAAATGGTTAAGTGGTTGAGTCATCCTAGAAGTGTGGTTAGGGAATCCAATTTTGATTGATGAATAATGTAATGAATATTAGAGAATTTTTATGTGATATTATACCAGATGGATAATGCTTGTCATGAAATTTTTGGTGATACGTGGAGCATCACATAACTCCTCATGGTTAGAGAGTTATGTCCATATGAAGTTGGAGCACCCTCATGTGTTGTCTAGAAGCCCCTAGAAGGTCAAAGAAGTCAAAATATTGTTGAATGTAACAAACCTCCCCGTTACGACAACAACTCTGATAACAGGTTCAATTTATTTTTTTTTGTTTAAGGTGTGTGCGCGCGTGTAAAAAAAAGGAACAGACACACTTGACTCTACGTCGCCCCACGACGACTAACAAGACGCAACCATGAAGATCAAAACCAAAAGACATAAGACGCATAACAAGTAACTGGAAGCATTAACGACCATAGACATAAGGAAGAATCCATAATAGTAGATTTTACTATTTCTGCACAGGAAAGAAGGGCGTCTAATATTAGTCCTCTGCTTCGGAGAGAGAGAAGGTCAGATAGGCTCCTAGCTGACTGCTCAGGCAGAAACTAGTAACCCGACGATGAACAAGATGAAAGCAAGACGAACACAACAAGACGACATACGACGTACCACAGTAACAGCATGCGTTTAACGATGATCAACGACAATAAGTAAGACTCACTACCCATCCATCCTACCCTGCAATGGTTAGGACCTCCAATACACATAAGCAATGCTCAAGCCCAGGTTCCCATTGATTTTAACCATTTAAGGTCTCAGGGCTGGCGACTGTTCTGAGGAACATGGAGGTGTCTACATCCCGCCTGACACGAGAAGACCAAACAATAAAATGTATGCATCCAAGTACAATAATAGTCAAAGAACAACCACATCCTCGATGGAGGCGCAAGTCAATTAATTTGCAAATCCTAAAATCACAATCCAATTAAATGCAAGCTCCATTAATAAGGCTATTCGATTAATTGCATATCCCCCATTTCTAAATCATAACCACCTTTTGGACTTAGTTCAGGACATTATATTTTATCTGCGATCAGTGATAATTAATTTCATCAATACTACAAAAACAACAACCATTTTCACTTTATATTCCAATATCTACATAAAATGACCATCATATTACATCTGATAGGATATCGATAACAATTACATTGACCTTCCATAAAACGATGACGACATCAACATTTAATAGTTCCATAATCAATAGCATTACCACTAAACACTTCATTACATTATCATTACTGTGAAACAAATAACATTAATAATTACCATAAGCATTTAACATTAAGATTCACCTTACTTTACCCATTACCATAAACAATAACATCCTTAGCATTAATGTTACCATAACAATTTATTAAGCATTACTTTACCTGACATCAATTAACATAACGTTTCCCCTTTTTATATCACCATAACATTCCAACTAAATAACAAGAATTTTACATTTCAATTGTTATGAATAACAATGACACTACGGTAACCTTTCCATCACCTAAACATATCCTCACTTTTATATTACAATAATATTCAACTAAATGACAAGGAGTTTTCCATGCATGGTGATTACTAACAATTGGAACTATAATGATAAGACCAATATGACCATATTGATACCCTTATACTAGTAGCATTGCAATTTAAAAATCAAAAGGAAATTTTACATTTTATTTATTATTAATAACAGTTGAAACTACAATTACAAGACCAGAAATGAACATATCGATACCCTTATACTAGTAGAATTGCAAATTTAAACAATTAGGAACCTACCCTTACACGGTACATCAACATTAATAATCATTACCCAATACATAAATAATAGGTACCATAACTATACCCTTACAAAATGTGAAAGTTGTAATTCTGGCACCGAATAATACGCCTTAATAACACTGTTGAGATTTCAAATGCAATTAAAAGAGCAGCGAGGAATTAAAGGCAATCGCCCGAAGGGAGATGCCCCAGTAAAACACGCTAAGGAAAATTCTGAGTCATGAAGGTAGACAGGTTTTAGCTGGAAGCAAACGCACAGGTGTAAGGAATTTCCGTCCCAACAACAATGAGCACAGGTGTCACCAAATTTCTGTCCCGACAGCAAACGCACTGGAGTAAGGGAATATCCGTCCACACAATAATGTGCACAGGTGAGGAACAAGCAGGGTGAAGGCAACAATAAGGTAAAACGCATGAGTATTCCTCCCCAATCGCGCAGGAAACCCAACTCTAACACGCAGAGGTTTAAGGGCAAAAATTGAGGGGGTAACCTCTGCCAAATCGTAGAGGATTTAAAACACCACACACAGAGATTTCAAACAAAACGCAGAGAAAATCCTAACAGAAAAAACGCAGGAATACATGACCCAATGCAATGAAGGGAACTTCCCCCTTGACTCCTGGGGAGTCGTGCTACAGGTTGGCTAAGTGAATCATGGTTGAATTGCAGAATCTCAATATCCATCCCGAATTTAGAGTGGTCATCCTGTTAAGGGATCTCTACCTTAAGGGAAATCAAAAGTGTTGAGGTAGTAATACAGACATGAAGATTTAGGTTTAGAGTTAGGGATGAGCCCGCAACCCATTAGCTTCTCCTTCCTCGCCCAGATAGGATAGAAGTTCAGTGCAAAAACCAGACACAAATTTTTTTCTTTATCTATCATTTTGCAATACAGTACCAGTTCGAACATTCATCTATTTACTAACAGAACAATACCAGTTCGCAATTTGTCTATTTATTGACAGAACAATATCAGTTCAAATTTCCTTGTCTAAAATGCCAATACTGTACCAGTTCTTAATTTATCTATTTTTTCACAGAACAATACCAGTTCAAAATTCTTTATCTAAAAATGCCAATACTATACCAGTTCTCAATTTATCTAATTTTTGACAGAACAATACCAGTTCGAATTCCTTTATCTAAAAATGCCAATGCTGTACCAATTCAGAAATTTATATATTTATTGTAAGAACAATATCAATTTGAAATTCTTTATCTAAAAATGCCAATACTGTACCAATTCGTGATTTATCTATTTATTGACAGAGGTGAAGGAAATGAGTTTTAAATTCAAGGATGCAAGGTGAAGTTACAGTTCGCGCACTGCTGGCAGGTGCGAATTGGGTATTTTTTTTAATTACAGTTGCAATTCACCCACCTAAGCTCTAAACGTAAATGCAGTCCAGTGGGTAAATTCGATCAAATTCAGGCATGTAACCTTTATATAGAAAACGTGTTATAGTGAGAATTAGGCAAGGTTAGAATTAGGCAAGGTTACCATGCATAAACTACGTTACCTAAATACTAACTTAAGGATTCAATACAACCATTTACAGTACACGCATTTTAAGAAAAATGCATTTTAGACGTGCATCTCCACTCAAATTCAACATAAATCAGCCAGAATTGAACGAGTATTAAGGTCCATCACAAATCAACAGGGTGGAGGATCGGATTTCCTGTGCAATAAATCAAATTCATTCATTAGTAAAACGCCTACAGATTTAATCATACATCATACATAGTCTATCAATCAACCGAAGGACATACCTTTGCCTATATGCCTTCTCCAGGTGTCGTCCGCCGCTCCTTGCCGATCCCGCTCGCCGACCGCCGAGACTACACCGGTACCTCCCAGCCAATCGCTAGGGGTACTCTACTTCCCCCTTAGCCCCCCGAGACACAAAGGGGCCACACACTATCCGAAAGGTATGTCTAGCTTTCCAGCTCGCCTCACAAGGCTGAGCTACCACTCCTATCCGAGCTGGAAAATCTCAACTCTCCACAAGTAATCAGTCAAGTCACAAATCCGACAGCGTAACGTTATGCTAATAGGCAATCCTTTCTTCCTCATCTCCCTTTTATTTTATAGAGTTTTGAGACCCACCAACTTTCCTAATTCACATTTTAAATTAAGTTTCAATAAAATATTATAAATATTCTCCATCGCACAAGTGTCGTCCCTCCCCCTCTTTTCTCCAATAAATATTTTCTTTAAATTTATTAATTGTCTCAAATCCCTCACCCACCTAGAGTCACTCCTAAATTTACTCCTAGGTGTTCCTAGATCCCCTTACATGTTTTAAATACTTTCCTAAAAAAAAGATGTTACTAAATTAGCTCAGGTTAGCAGGTTCTTAATTGCAGATTCCTTACTATGTTGACCTTACTTTTTACCATAAGTTCCCATCTTTCCTTTACTAAGTTTCCTCCATTACTTAGTTTCCTAATTCTTATTATTCCCTTCTTTCCCCTTCTTATTAGACCCAAAAATGGAAGTTGCGCTATTAAATCTTTCCCATTTATTATTTATTTAATATCTTTTGTACTTTCACAAGTTAGGAAATAATTTCTTCTTTGCAAATTTTTAAAACCAATAGTTTTAATTAAATTCTTACTCTGTCCATTTACCCCAAGAATTTTCTGAAGACCAAACTATTACTTAAGTGGGTTTTTGTTTAAATTTTTATTTTTATTTTAGGGTCTTTTTCTTAAAGTAGACTAAATTTTTACCCTAAAATGTTTTAGACTTAGAACTTAGATTCTGAACTGGGTGACACTTGGTTAGGGAAGTTGTTTAAGGATTTATTAATGTGTTAAATGTCTTAGGGCCATCTAGGCTTGTTCCTTCATCAACATCAACGCGATGTGCACTTTAGGACGCACCACGTACTCCAAGGGTGCCACTCACCAACTTATGTTTCTTTTGCGCGATGTGCCCTTCAGGATGCACCACGTGCTCCAAGGGTGCCACTCGCCAAGTTGCGTTTCTTTTGTGCGACGTGCCCTTCAGTATGCACCACGTGCTCCAAGGGTGCCACTTGCCAACTTGACTGATTGGTAGACATCTATAACCCCTGGAGTCAACACTCCACCATGTGAACTTGTGGGAGACTAAGGGCTCTAAGGAATAAGGCCCCCACCTTATTGTACGCCCCTTAGAATCATCGTGAGCGATTATCGCAGTGTGCCCTCACAGCATCATGGATCCTCTCAAACTAGGTAATCGTTAACCTACAGTTTGAGCCACGGCGGGAGTGCTAGTAGGCTGTGGCAGGGCTGCTGTCCACACCTCTCCCTCAACCTCTCTGGAAATCATGCGTGGCCCCTTTACTCCATATGTGAGTCTGGTCGGCAATCTATCGTCAGCCTGCATCATCAACAATCATGTCAGAACATGTGAACATCATATCATCAAATCAATGAAATATCACAGTAAATAAATCAACCCAAATAGCACACTCCCTGACTCAATCCAGAGTCCAAGGGGTTCCACCGATGCCTCTGCAGCCTCAAGGTTCAAAACCCTGCACACTCAATAAAACTGAGTCAATAGAACCTGTATGTGTCAAAGAATTAAAACATCATGTCATCTATCATAACGCATCATAATCAAGGATAAATGTTTTAACATCATAAAAGTCCAGATCACTTGCGAGCAAGTGTCCTCAAAGAATAAGTTTTCTCAGTGCGCTAGAGCGGGATGTTACATACACCCCCTTTTGGTCCAAACTTCGTCCCAAAGTTTCTCAGTATAAATACCGAAATAAAAGTACCACAGTATCATAAGTCTATCTATCAAAAAAAAATGGGAAATGTTGGCGCATATCATATGCGTCCTCCCAGGTCGCCGAGTGCGGACTATAGCTGTCCCACTGAACCTTGACCTGATCTACCATTCGACGTCATAACTGTCGAACACGATGATCTAATATGCGGACCGGCTCAGCCATGAGCACTCCCTTTCCGATACCTGCAAGGAACTCATGTCAATCACGTGTGTAGGATCACTAATATAATGTCTCAAAACAGATACATGAAAAACATCATGCATACGCCTCAAAGATTCAGGCAAGGCTAGTCGATAGGCCACAGGCCCCTTTCTCTCCACAATCTCAAAAGGTCCCATGAACCTAGGAGAGAGTTTAGCTCCCTTTCCAAACTTGATCAAACTCTTATGTGGTTTAACCCGCAAGAAGACTCGATCGTGGACCTCGTAACTATGGTCGACTCGGTGCGCATCGGCATAACTCTTATGTCGATCCTGCGCTTCTTTAATCATTTGTCTTATGGTTTGCATTTGCTCTTCCATTTCTTGGATTGCTTTTGGTCCCACTAGGACCCTATCCTCAAGCCGATCCCAACTCAAGGGCGTCCAACACGGTCGCCCATAAAGGAACTCAAAAGGCGCCATCTTAATGGTGCTCTGGTAACTTTTGTTGTAAGTGAACTCTACTAGAGGCAAGAATTCCTCCCAACACTTTTGTTGGTCCATCACGTACATGCGCAACATGCCTTCCAAGGTTTAGTTCGTTCATTATGTCTGTTCGTCCGTCTCTGGGTGATACGCAGTACTAAAGTTAAGTTGGGTTCCCAAGGCCTCTTGGAAACTCGTCCAAAATCGTCCAGTAAACACCAATCCTCGGTCAGATATAATCCTCTTAGGCACAACATGTAGCCTCACAATCTCATTAATGAAAACTCTAGCTATGTCAGGTGCCTGATACGTCGTACACACAGGAATAAAGTTAGCACTCTTCGCTAGAGTGTCTACTACTACTACAAAAATCAAGTCGTGTCTCCTTTCCGTCAGTGGAAATCCAACAATAAAATCCATCGAAATAACTTCCCATTTCGATTCCGGAATGGCATGTGGTTGAAGTAATCCTGCTGGGTGTCTATGTTCAACCTTTACTTGCTGACACTCTAGACATCTGGCCACATAGTTGAGTATGTCGGCCTTCATTCCCTTCCAGAAGAATAAGGGTTTAAGGTATGCCCTCATCTTCGTGACTCCTGGGTGAGCCATGTAAACTGCTCTATGAGCCTCGCTCAGGATCAACATCCTCAAATCGTCATTTGGCAGTACATAAATATGTAACGAACCGCCTCATTACGACAACCATTCTAGTGACGGGTGCAAATTTTTTTTTTTTTTTCTTTGTTTTAAAAAAAATGTGTGTGCATGTGTACAAGGAAGCAACAACAACCAATTCGACTTTGCGTCGCCACCCGACGACGAATACGACGCAACCAGGATGAACATAAGAAGATGACCATATCATCTCCTCTCTAATTACAACAACATTGACATAAATATAGGTCATATGTTCCTACTCTAATCTTGCCATCAGGTTTATAAGGTAAGAACAACACAATTTCCTTTTCATCAAGATATTACAACTAGGAAATTTGTAAACAATAATCCATGACATCGGTATGCCATAACATTTTTCTTTACCTATAGAAATAAAATTTTTCATCATAAGTGTATTATTGGAATGAACCCATAATTCATAACTATTACATACCAACACCCTTTTTTTTGTAATCCCTACAAAATACAATATACATCACAACAAGAGGAATCACATTTAAAATATGTAATGTATTATTCATCAAAACATAATAACACAAACCCCAAACAACTTATCAACAATTTCTAAATTTACCTTGACACAAATGCAACAAGATTATATGAATGGTTTCAACACCTCAACTAGGTTAATCACTTACATGTTTCTTACTTCTCAATCATGTATTGTATACAAATACTCAATTCCAAAAGCATCAACAATGATAACTAAGACTTCCCTATAATAGTAACAACATAAACATTCATAGATTTTTAGTATTTAGATTTCCTTCAACAATAATAACCAAGACTTCCCTATGATATGATAGTAACCACATATAACCATTTATATATTTTAATAATTAGATTTCTTTAGTAGATTATGAGGAAACTATTCCCTTTGAGTTCAACCAACCAATATAATTAAATCTATAATAGCATAACTTACTAAGACTATATGTCCATACAAAAGCTATAATTATAGTTAATAATTTATTATTATTTTTTTGTTTTAAAATATAAATTAGTGAATTAAATTAAAATATATAAATTAGTGAATAAAACTGTTTGCGAATTTCCTACATCCGCACTTTAGCTTTAAAGGAAAATCAAAGTCGGGGACTCGGGTTAGGTTACCCAGATTAAATAAAAAAAAGATTCTTCTTATCTTTAATGTAAATCAAAGTCGGGACTCAAGTTTGGTTACTGAGCTGCAACTGAAAAGAATTATGCCAGGCTTTATAAATTTTGGACCTTCAACAAGCTGAACAAAATTTAAATAAATTCTAATTCGTAATGAATTTAGAAATCAAAATTTAATTAAAAGGGATTTATGCCAGACTTTATAAATTATGGACCTTCAACAAGCTGAACAAAATTAAAATAAATTCCAATTCGTAATGAATTTAGAAATTATATAAATTAGTGAATAGAATCATTTCCAATTGTTACGACAACCTAATTGTTATAATTAAATCTAATTGTTACGACAAGGGTTAATGGAGACACACCAGAATAAATAAAAAGGAACCGGCACTGCACAACGTTGAATCTTACTATCATGCAACAACGAAGCGACCTTACAATAGGACTAAGTGATTTAACCCTCATCGTTGGCATTCGACTAACAAAATCCACATTGTTGATTAACGACGTCATCAACGTTCCAATATAAACCATCCTAAAATTGCAATTTAACCAATCTCCTCATATTCCAATTTAACGAATATCGCATGAAGGAGTGGTGTGAGCGAACAGGTGTTAACTCCGCCATCACACCGATGCCAAATTCTAAGTCCACATGTCAAGCATGAATTAACCCATAAATCAACACCAGTCCGGTGCATGCGTCAGCCCCTTGTAACTTCCGGATAACTCACGAGATTACAGGCATATCCAGATAGTGTGGAAGAAAAGGGATAATTTAACATAAACCAAACAAATTGTTAACAGACTGTAACACAGGATGGTTGTAACCTATCCATTAACTCAACAGAGAATATAAAGTCCCCATGCGTGGGAGGAAATACCAAGCCCTTCCACTATTAAATAAATATTCTGACAGCTGGAGCTACCCCTTATTATCAATTTAGCAGGTCAAGAATTCAGTCGTTAACAATCCCTACTTAAAAACCATAAAAACGCTACCTACAGACCTGCAAACGTTGAGGGATGTGTTGTCATGCACAGGTAGAAACACACCTAGATTCGACTACCCAGGCTGTTGTGGAGGTGAGGCATCTGACGGAAAGTAAAACGAATTGCCGGTTATATATATAAAAAAATGAAATGACAGACTTCAATGAGGGATGACAGATTATACACCAGAAACCAATAAAATGCCCCAACACAGTTTGCCAACACGCCCATTCACAGAATACAGAATGAAAAGAATCTCACGGTAAAGGGGTGAAGATGCCCAAATGATGAAAACAAAAATGCAGATTATTATAACGCCCAACATCATTTTAAAAACGCAGGATAAACGCACATTAAGCAACGCAGATTAAGAACGCAGATGACTTCGAAACTATCAACAAGTTCCAACGAAATGTCAACGATTTTGTGAGCATGCAAAATCAAGCCAATGCAACTAATTTGCAGCAGTGATCAGTGAAGGACCAAACGAAATGCCAACAACCCATAAATCAATTTCGACCATTCGAGAATACAAGCGATTTTCGTTAGATGATTAGTAACTCAATACACAGTCCTAAATTATAACCGCCATCGTTTTATACAGTTCAGGTCGTCGAATAAAAAGATATAACAACGATATTAGACATTACACATCACTGCACCATCATTTAATTTGCACATGTCCAGATTTTGGCAGAAGGATTTCATACAGTCAGCGCGACGAATGGAAGGGAAAATACAGCATAAATAATATTAAAATTGCCGAATATAAAAGTGCATTCTACTTCACCAATTAACTTCATACCATTGCCTTCTCTTGCCTCAGACGACGTCCCACGCTCCGCGCCGCTTTCCTCGCTCCGTGCCACTTCTCTTGCTCCGTGCCGCTTCTGCTTGCCGACCAAAGAAAGCTCACCGGTACCTCCCATCCAAATGCTAGGGGTACTTTGCTTCCCCCTTAGCCCCCCGAGCTGCAAAGGGGCCACACAAGAACCAGAGATAGACTAGCGTCTCAGCTCACCTCCACGGCTGAGCTACCACTCCAACACAGCTGAGATAAACCCAACTCCTCACAAGCAACCCGTCAAGCCCCAATTCGGCAGCGTACGTTATGCTAATCGTTCCCCCCTTTCTTCCTTCCTTTCCCCTCCTTTTATAGAATTTTGAGACTGACCTAAATTCCTAAATCATTAATTAATTAATTTTTAATGACAACCCTCTAAACGTTCTCCGCCATCCAAGTGTCACTCATCCCTATGGTTTTCCAAAATTAATTTCTTTTTAATATTTAAAAGACTCCATTCCCTCACTTCCTCAAAAATCACTCCTTAAATTCCTCCTTAATTTACTCCTTAAATTTCTTTAATTTTATTATTTAATTCTCTCTTGTTATTTTTTTATTTTTATTTTTTTTCCAAAAGATAAATGCGGTTTTTAATCTTTTCAATATATTTTTAAATTCCTAGCTTTTATACTCCCACACTTTAATAAATTTTATTTCTTCTTTATCATTTAAAGGCCATGGGTTTCACTTAATTTAATTCCCCCAT
>ML783724.1:148526-167766 GCA_009831015.1 Picea engelmannii
CTCAGATTAGCAGGTTCTTAATTGCAAATTCCTTACTATGTTGACCTTGCTTTTTACCATAAGTTCTCATCTTTCCTTTATTAAGTTTCCTCCATTACTTAGTTTCCTAATTCTTATTATTCCCTTCTTTCCCCTTTTTATTAGACCCAAAAATGGCAGTTGCGCTATTAAATCTTTCCCATTTATTATTTATTTAATATCTTTTGTACTTTCACAAGTTAGGAAATAATTTCTTCTTTGCAAATTTTTAAAACCAATAGTTTTAATTAAATTCTTACTCTCTCCATTTACCCCAAGAATTTTATGAAGACCAAACTATTACTTAAGTGGGTTTTTGTTTAAATTTTTATTTTTATTTTAGGGTCTTTTTCTTAAAGTAGACTAAATTTTTACCCTAAAAAGTTTTAGACTTACGACTTCGATTCTGAACTGGGTGACACTTGGTTAGGGAAGTTGTTTAAGGATTTCTTAATGTGTTAAATGTCTTAGGGCCATCTAGGTTTGTTCCTTCATCAACATCAACGTGACGTGCCCTTCAGGATGCACCACATGCTCCAAGGGTGTCGCTCTCCAACTTATGTTTCTTTTGTGCAACGTGCACTTCAGGATGCACCACGTGCTCCAAGGGTGCCACTCTCCAACTTGCATTTCTTTTGCGCGACGTGCCCTTCAAGATGCACCACGTGCTCCAAGGGTGCCACTCGCCAACTTGACTGATTGGTAGACATCTATAACCCCTGGAGTCAACACTCCGCCAGGTGAACTTGTGGGAGACTAAGGGCTCTAAGGAATAAGGCCCCCACCTTATTGTGCACCCCTTAGAATCATGTAGGCTGTGGCCGGGCTGCTGTCCACACCTCTCCCTCAACCTCTATGGAAATCATGTGTGGCCCCTTTAATCCATATGTGAGTCTGGTCGACAAGCTATCATCAACCTACATCATCAACAATCATGTCAGAACATGTCAACATCATATCATCAAATCAATGAGATATCACAGTAAATAAGTCAACCCAAATAGCACACTCCCTGACTCAATCCGGAGTCCAAGGGGTTCGACCGATGCCTCTGCATCCTCAAGGTCCAAAACCCTGCACACTCAATAAAACTGAGTCAATAGCACCTATCTGTGTCAAAGCATTAAAACATCATGTCATCTATCATAACGCATCATAATCAAGGATAAATGTTTTAACATCATAAAAGTTCATATCACTTGTGAGCAAGTGTCCTCAAAGAATAAGTTTTCTCAGTGCGCCAGAGCGGCATGTTACATTGAATCTCCTAGAAGAAATTTAACCAGTCAAAGTGCTTAATCATGGGTTAAGTGGTTGCAATAAGAAAAAAATTAAAAAAACTTTAGTTGCAACAAGAAGTTGAGAATTTAATATTTGTAGCAAAGTGGGTTATAAGTGGACAAGAGGCTAGAATTGGGTTAGCCCCAAAAGAAGGAAGTTGGTTGAAGTGGGTTAGATGATAAACCCTAGAAGAAGCTACTTGGAGATGTATAAATAAGAGAGAAAAGGTATCTTATGGGTGTGATTTACTTGAGTATATTAAATATCTATTCTGGTGAAAGATTCATTGTAGGTACTCATGGACACATCAAAAGTTCTGTAAGTATGAGGTTTTGAAGGTGGAAATTTCAAGGGTTCAGAAAACCCTACTTTTTTTAAGTAATACATGGGTTGGAGTGAGACAGAGCATGTACATATGCAGGCTACAATGATCCAGGGTGCGTACACACGTGATATGAAGTAGATCAGGGTGTGTATAGTTGGAAAGAGTCATGGAAGATTTAGTGAGAGTTGGTGTCAGGTTCTTGAATTTTGAAGCAAGTTCCAGATCAACATTCTATAGGTTAGGATCTGCTACAGAGGTTTTGGTATGGGTACATTTTGTCTTGATGTTTAGACTTGCTCATGGTATGGTAAATGCTTGAGACATTCATTGTATGGTTGTATTGATGTCTAAATATGGTAGATGGTTGGTTGAGTAGTTCATTTATGTTCTGATTAATAGATTCCCATGATCGGTGACTATGTATGCATGAGGAACATGCATAGGCTGTTGGATGGTATAGATATATTTGTGATTGGTTATGGTATAGATTGGGAAGTGACAAGAATATTTCGGTGACACATCAAAATTGGATGTGATAGAGGAAGAAAGGGTGTGAAGGGCCAAAAGGTTGAATTTTCAGAAACCCTACTTTCTGAAGGTGTACATAGGCTGATAGTGGGTTAGTGCATGTACATACATGTGTTGTAGTATAGGTAAGTCACATATATACATGATCTACAATATAAACAAGTTGTGTACCTGTTGACATATTGGTATCTTTTGAAGATTGATCCCTCTTCTCAGTTGGTGTTGTGTTTTGCAGGTTGATTCTTTCATTGAGAGTTGGTACTCTTGTGGAGTTATTTCTCTATTCATTTGTTGCTGAAAAACCCCCAAGGATTGTAGTACATAACATAAAATAAACTTATACATATATTTTTTTTTCCTTTTGGTTCTTGTGGTGATGGCTATTGATGATGTCTGTTGTTGATAAATGTTTGCATACAACTTAATATAAATGAAAGTAATTAATGATTATTAAATGGTGATTTCTAGCTAAGGTGTTTTGTAAAGGAGTTAATAGATCCCTACACTGATTAAACCCCCTCTCAGTGTGGTCAACGTTTCCAACAATCCTTTAGTTTGAAAACCATTATGTAGTTCTAGTTCATGAAAAGTATATCTCTAATTTATCACTTGTTGACAACTTATCATTATCGAAGTTGTCTCTTCTACAAGTATCCAACATCTATCCTTTTATTTGATTGTTTTTCTTGAAGAAACCTTCAACTCCAAATTCATGACATGGTTCTTTTGAATGGGGTGAATCTTTAACATTGAATTTATTTTAATTTTCTTTCTCCTCCACATTTCTTTCTAAAAAGGACCAATCAGATGATTTCTCTTGTCCAAAAGAGTATTATAAAATTGAATTCCCATTTTCACAAGGAAATGTCCCAACCTTACCTTTTCTAGAAATGGGGCGTACATTTTTCGAGTGAGAATTAAAATAACAAATCTCCCTGTCATATTCATATTTTGTATAACATCCTTTCTCATAACAAATAATTTCTTTGCTCCATGTTTCTTGTTTTTTCTTCCTTTTCCAAACCTTTTAGTATTCTTCTTAACGTTTGGAAAAAAACATCTTATTCCCTATTTTTTTTAGGATCTCCTACTGTGATGCTTTTATATTGACGTGCTATGTTACCATAGTTATTTCACTTAACAAATTCAATATTTTAATCAAGCAGAGGAGAAAATGAATTTTAGTTTCTATTAGCAAACCCATGAGAACTTCTAGTTTTTTTGCTCACATGGTCATCCTTTGAGGTATTATAATAACCTCTATTTCTATGTCTCATGTGATCACTTCTTGGATAATATCTACAACATATTGTCTTATGAGAAAAATTATTTCAAGAAAATTAATAGCCAAGAAAGAGATTTTGATCCATTTTGTTAAAGGCCTTCTTGGTGAAACAACTCTTCTGAACTCATTCTTGTTATTATTGTGAGAAGACTCGGGTTTTTTCTAGTCATCATTACCTTTCTTGTTGTTTCTTTAATTTTTTATGGACCCTTCAAGAATATTTGCATAGGTTTTAGTATTTTATTCATTTTCCTTTTCTTATGGATTTTTGACCCTAGTGCTTGCATCTCCCTCGGGGGTATTTTATTTTTCATGATAGCCAAGATCTGGCTTGATGAATTTTGACCTCTGGAAACTCAGAATATTATCTAAGATTTTAGTAATCTTTCCAAACTTCAATACTATATTCAACTAATCAGTTTTTTTCTCTAGTTCCTTTATTAAAGAAATGATTTCAACCTCTAGCTTCTTGCAATTTTATTCCTTTTCTTTGAGTTGACTTCTCACCACTTTATCTATCCTTTTTTCCTCTTCTAGTTGAGTCTTCAATATGATAACTTTCTTCTCTATTTCTTCAATATCATGATCCTCCTCTTCATATTTAATAAATTTCTCTTTATTCTTTATATTCTTTTTCCTAATCCTCTTGATTTCTTCTAAGGAACTAACGATTTTTTCTTAAATATCTTATTCTTCTTCTTCTTCCATTTTTTCTTTCTAATTTTCTTGATTTTATTCCTCGCCAGGATTCATTTCCATGGTTATGTAGAGATATTCTTATGCATCATCATTGTCTCCCCTTTCTGCATATGGACACTTGGTAGAAAAATGTCCTATTCTACCACACTTAAATCATTTGAAGGGTATACTACCTTTGTATTTGTCAGGTATTTCATTTAGAGTTCTGACAAATTGTGCTTATTATATACTTAATTCAAAACTCAAACAATCACCATCTCTTCATATATTTTTTGTTTCTTGTCGCAATTTTTTTTAGCTGATGTACACTTCATTACCTTAACAATCTTAGAATTTGATAGTACACTCAAGATGCCATCTATTGTTTTTGTATTGTTTTTACTTGACTTCTTTTATGTTTCATTTGTATAACCTGTTGTGAATAATTCCCAAATACCAAACCCAAGGGAGTTCAAATATATATTTTTTTCTATATTCCATGTTGCATATTGTTTTCCATCTAACAAAGCATATATGTTTATAGGGATACCCTCCTTACAATCCATATTTTCTCAAGAATTCCTTCTAGTTGTTAAGTTGTTTTTGAAGGAACTTGATTTGATACGAATTGTTGAACTTATGCTTATACCAAGAGAGGGGGTATGTGAATTAATATACAATACTTTTTATTTTATTTAACCATTCATCAAGCATTCATTAGATGGGAAACAATAATCACATATAAACTCAAATCACATTTAACAAAGTTTAGTGTGGAAACCCTTATGGGATAAAACCATAAACTTATGTTTATAAATGTATGCAGGAACCAGACTACTGGAGACACCAATCTCCTAAAATGAGAACCAACTCAACAAGATGAAAGGATCAACCTACTAGAGACACCAATGTCCTCAAATGAGCACGAAATCAATAAGATATATGTAGACACCAATCCGATATCTTCATACACAGAAAGTACTTATGACTTAACTTGCATGATTCATTTCAAAAACAATCCTTCAAACCATAGAAATCATCATAGCATCATTCCCAAAATGTAGTCATTGATGGAAACATCCACTGATGACAACATCCACTAGCAACAACATCCATTGAAAACAATATCCACTAATGAAAAAATCCATTGACTACAACATGCACTGAAGGAAAAATCGCAACCTCAAAATAGTGCACACAATAGTATCATAGACCTTCATTCCTTCATAATGCACCTTGAGAACAAGAAAGACGTCAAGAAAATCCCATATCCTTCTCTTGCACAACAAAAAGACACTCTAGAACCTTTATCACATTTCATATCAATTCTTCACACCTCATACTTGATCACTTGTTTTGTTTCTCTAAAAATGTGAAAATTTGTCTTGTATTTATAGTAAGTATGTCCACACTTTCAGGGCCAACCTATAACGACTAGTTGAACTAACCTCAATTTTATGGCTGGTTTGTTGGATGGAAAAACTCATATCTCCCCATTCCTAGGGATTTAGAGAGAATGCCATATATTGTTGGAAAGGAATCAAAATAATCACTCCAACCATATAAATTTTGTTCCCATTTTACGTAGGGTTGTAGGGTAAATTTTCCTTCAAATATAGGGTATCCAAATTGATCATAAAAAATCCAAAAGTAATACTTTAAACAATATCCATATTCCAATATTTATATTGGACATCTGTAGGCATGTAATATTTATCTTGGACATATATAGGATCCCCCTATCTTTGAAATCAATGACAATATTATTTCCAACAATCTCCCCTTTTTCATTGATGTAAACCCTTAGTCAATTCTTATAATCCCCCTATCTACAAATTTCCTTGTGTCTACAATTATTCCTCTGTCTATAACTTCTCCCCCTTTGACACCAATGGAAAAGGGATGCTCCATAAGATTGTTCTTCCCTTCACTCTACAACATGTTCTTTTTCATTCAATAATTATTCATGTGAAATCTTCTCAACCTACATTTCATCCTTCAGTTGGAAAACCATACTGTAGTTCTGATACTTCAAAAGTATTTATGTAATTTCTCACTTGTTGACAACTGATCATTATCTATGTTTTATTTGCTACCAGTATCCAACATTCATCCTTCTATTTTATTATTTTTATTGAACAAAAATTTCACTCCAAAGTCATCACATTCGTGTTCTAAACGAGATGAAGCTTTAGTGTTGACTTTATTTGAATTTCTTTATGCCTCCACATTCCTTTCTGACAAGGACCAATGAAATGACTTATCTTCTCGAAAATAGTATTTTAAACTTGAATTTCCATTTTCACTAGGAAATGTCGCAACCATACCTTTGCTAGAAATTGGGTGTTCATGTTTCGAGTGAGAATCAAAACAATGAATCTCCTTTCCATCATCATCTATCTTATCACATCCTTTCTCATAGAAAATGTTTTCATCTATGTCTCTTTCTTTCTTTTTCTTCATTTTCCAAAACTTTGAGAATTCTTCTATATGTTTGAGAATAAAATATTATATCTTGTTTTGTTTAAGAGGTCCTATTGTGTTGCTTCTATAGTAACATGCTATGTTCCAATAGTTATTGAGCTTATAACATTCATTATTGTACTAAAGTAGAGTAGAAAATGAATTGTAGTTTTTGTTATCAAACCAATGAGAACTTCTCATTTTATTTCTCACATAGTCATCCTTTGACTTCTTATAAGAACCTCTATCTCTATCTATTTCATCATCACTTCTTGAATAAGCTCTACAATCTATTTCCTTATGACCAAAATTATTGCAAGAAAAAAATAGCCAAGAAAGAGATTTTGATACCAATTTGTGAAAGGATTTCTTGGTGGAACAACTCTTATGAACTCATTCTTCTTATTCTTGTGAGAAGAATCAGGTTTTTTCTCATCATATTTTCCTTTCTAGTAGCTCCTTTCATTGTTGATGGATCCTTTGAGAATATTGGCAAATATTTTAGGATTTTCTTCATTTTCCTTTTTTGACAGATTTGTGACCTTAGCGTTTGCATCTCACTTAGGGGTCTTTTGTTTTTCATCATATCCAAGACCTATATTGTTGAATGGTGACCTTTGAAAAATTAGAATATTATCTAATATTTAAGTACTCTTTCCAAACTTCAAGGTTCTATTCAATTGATCAATTGGTTTCTCTAGTTCCTTTCTCAAGGAAATGATTTCATCCTCTAGATTCTCACAATTTTCTTCCTTTTCTTTTAGCTGACTTCTCACCACTTTGTCTATCCTTTTTGCCTCTTCTAGTTGATTCTTCAGGATGATAACTATCTTCTTTATCTCTTCAAGATCACAATCCTCCTCTTCATATTAATGAAATTTATCTATCTTCTTTATATTCTTTTTCCTAAGCCTCTCTATTTATTATAAGGCACTAACAATTTTTGTTTCAATATCTTCTTTTTCTTAATATTTCTTTTTTTTAATTTCTGATTATCTTCATTTTGTTCATGAACATTATTTTTTTCTATGGTTATGGATACATATTTTTCTTCATAATCATTGTCTTCCCTTTCTTCATATGGACACTTAGTAGAAAAATATCATATTCTACCACACTTAAAGAATTTGAAGTGTAACTTACCTTTGTATGTGTTAGCTATTGTTTTTATCTTCCTCACAAATTGTTCTTCTTATATCCCTGATTCAAAGCTATAACAATCACCATATATCTCTTCATAAATGTTTTTTAGATTTTCCAAAAAACTTTTGGCTGATGTACTCTTCATTATCTTGGCAGTCTCATAACCTGATAGGCCACTCAAGATGACATCTATTGTTTTTTAATTGTTTTTACTTGATTTCTTCCAAACTTCATCTGTATAACCTCTTGTGACCGATTCGAAAATACCAAACCCAGGGGCCTTCAAATATATGTTCATTCTTATACTCCACGATGCATATTTTGTCCCATCAAACAAAGGATCTTTGTTTATAGAGATATCTTCCTTAAAATCCATCTTTTCTTGAGATCTACCTTACAATGGTTAAACTATTTCTGAAGGAACCTACTCCAATACCAATTGTTGAACTTATTCTTACAATGAGAGGTGGGGCTTGAATCATTATACAATACTTTTTACTTCATTTAACCATTCATAATCAATCATTAGATGAGAAACAATAATCACATATAAATTCAAATCACAATGCAAATAGGTTAATGTGTAAACCCTTGTGGGATAAATCCATGAATGTATCTTTATAAATTTTTGTAGGCATGAGCCTAATGTTAAAAATGTTGTAGAAACCAACCTACTAGAGACACTGATCTCCTTAAATAAGCACCAAATCAGTAAGATATAGACACCAACCTAATAGAGAAACCAATCTCCTCAATTGAGCACCAACTCAACAAGATGTAGTGTACAACCTGCTGGAGACACAAATCTCCTCAACTAATCACCAACTCAATAAGATATGTGTATATACCAATCCAAGATCTTCATATGTAGAGAAAGTTTTAATTAACCTACATTATTCATTCCATAGACAATCCTTCAAACCCTAGAAAGCCTCGTAGAATTATTCCTTGAATGTAATCATTGACAGAAACGTCCACCAATAAAAAAAAATGCACATGTCAACATCACAAACCTTCAGTCGTTGATAGTGTACCTTGATAATAAGAAATAACTCAAGAAAATCCCTTATACTTATATTTCACACTAGAAAGACACCCGAAAACATTTAGAACACCTCATATCAATTTTGTTAACCTCATAATTGATCTCTTTCTTTCTTTCTCTACAAATGCAAAAATCGATCTTGTATTTATAGTAATTTTATCCCCACTTTCAACATTGACCTGTAAATATTGGTTTAGCCGGCCTCAATTTTCTTGTTGGGTTGTTAGACATAAAAATTCATATCTCCTCATTTATAGGGAGTTATAGGGAATGCAATATATTGTTGGAAAGGTATCAGAGTAATATTCCCAACAATATAACATGTTCTCCCATTTGTTCTACGTATGTAGGGTAAACATTCCTTCAAATATAAGGTATCCAAACTGATAAAAAAAAATCCAAAAGTAATAATTTCAAAAATATTTATCTTGAAATATTTATATTGGACATTTGTAGGATTGTGATACTTATATTAGACATATATATGCTCCCCCTTTCTTTGAAATCAATGACAACAATATTTCCAACAATCTAAGGAAAGCTAGAATGTTCAATTTGAAGGATTTCTCATCCATATAACTGGTGATCATGTAAGGCCCATATAGAGTGGTATGAGTTGTTAATGAGGATATATGAGGCATTATTTATGAAAGTGAAAATATCCATTATCAAAAACCTAAAACTTGTGTTGAACTCAATGTTGATCGTGTCACTACTTATGTCTTAGCATTTTTTTTCTATAAAATATGATCAATTTCTTAATAGACATGGTGGATCCATTCAATAATTTTTTTTATGTATCTTACTCAGTCTAAGCATGGGAGGAATATTAATATATATATCCAACATGTAAAACTACATCAGATAGGACCAATGGATAAAACCCCAAGAACACCTAAAAATGGTTGTGGCCAACAGATATGTGAAGAGGTCAATTGTAACTATGTTAAACAGAAGGAAGTGACTCATCCCATTTATATGTATGCTTTTAGTTGTACATTATTAATATATGAAAAATCATCCTATTGAATATCTTTCTGTAAGTTTTTGGATTGAAGGAAATCAATTTGGTAATCCTGGTGTCTATTAGTCATGATAGGATGGACCGAAAAGTACTCATAAACATATTATTGATATCTAAAATAGTGCTCTGTGGTATCCCAAAATGAACCCAAAAATTATCTAAGAATATATTAGTTGTGGATTCTACTCTAATTCTCTTCTTTTAGAGTGAAAAAATGATCATCTTAGAGAATCAATCAACCACCACAAATACACACTCATGAACAAACTTGGTTGAGAGAAATACTAACATGTAATCCATAGAGACTGACTCCCACAACCTATTTAGGGTAGGTAGAGGAGTGTGCAAGTCGTTCTTCTTGAACATAGGTTTGGTAATGGCACAATAAGTGCACCATTTCATATAAATAATCATTTCATGTCTTAGCTTTACCTATTAAAATTACTTCTACAAATTGTGATTGTCGTCTACACACTAAAGTTCCCTACCATGTGACTTTAATGTTCCTCCAAAATTAGCTTCCCAAACTTGCTTGAATGCATTTACACATAGATAGCCCAAAATTCCATATATATTAATCCTATAGGTGTAAGTATGGAACTTGTTTACCTACACTTAGTCTTTGATATGTATAAATGAATTTAAGGTTATTTTCATACTATTAGGGCCAAGTAGAATTCTCATGTCCATAAGATTTAAATATTCTGGTTAACACCACAGTTAAATATCTTTTGAGGTAGTTTGAAACTTGGTTGATTGTAGTGTAGCTAGGGGGAATAATATGGGGTACCTAGGGAGGTACCCAAGGGGAAAGGGTTTGCATATAATAAAGTTTGGTTTCCTCTACATTTTTCTTGGAACTATTATGGTGTTTTTTTATTCATGTATTCGGTACTTAAGATTGATGCTTCCCTTTTTGTACTAAATCTTCAAGTGGACTTATTTCAGATAAATGGAAAAATTCTAATGGTGGAAATTATACAACTTCCATTACGTCTACATGAATTGTAGGAGATTTTGATTAGTGTCATGATAATTTCATTTCACAAAATATAATGCTTCCTTTGTCATCATGCCTAGATAAGGGAGTGCATTTCCTTGTCATGGGTGGGATACATTGAAAAATCATCAAATAATGTATTTTTTTGATAGGCTAGTTGATGCCCATGTTTATGAGACCAACTATATCAATAGAATAATCTAAATCATGTATGTCAATAAACAAATTATGATGTAGGTTTTCTAGAGTGTAGACTTGTCTAAAACACGGGTGATGTTCTAGATCACCAAATGCTTTCTATTGTGAATTGGTCCAAAAAAAGAATTCTTTGGCTCCACCCTTTTTTAGTTGGATTTGGAACCAAGCAATATGATAGAACCCAAACACAAACTTATGGTATAAGTTGGAAAGGAATAAGAAGTTGTGGATATTTTTTACGGTATACAGTGCTAGACAATCATGAATGACTTTGATTATGGTTTGATCCACATGTATACCATGCTTCTCCATGATGTATCCTATATACTAGTTTTTTTGCATGTCATATGATAACTTCTCGAGATTGAAATATAAATTTTGTTATCATGAGGTTCTCAAAACTTATTGAATGTGTTTAAAATGGTTCACACAATTTCTATTGAATATGAGGATATAATCTAGATATACAACTATAAAGGAATTTGTCAATGGTCATAATATATCATACATGATCCTCATAAAAACAAATTGGGAATCATTCAAGTCATAATACATGACCAACCACTCAAAGATGCCTTCTTTTTACTTGAATGATGTCATCCATATATCAGTTTACTTAATTGGCACATAGTGATAGTTTTATTTTATGTCAATGCTACTGAACAATTTGGCATCCATAAGTTGATCAAGAATAAATTCCATCTATTTGATTGGATATCATCCCTTGAATTTGATTTTTTTAATACTATATAATCAATACAAACTACTAATGCGCCATCCCTCTTTTGAGCTAGCACAATTGGGATCATAAAAGGAAAGGGGATTGGTTGAATGTGGCCCTATTAGATTAGCTGCTAAATCCAATATTTCATTTCTTCATTCTCTAGAAGAGAGAATATATATACTAGGTTGTTAGTTGTAGGAGAATTACATGTCAAATCATTGATTCTAAGCTTTACTTGACAATGTAGAGGCACCCCTCTAGGTAAGGTGAATATATATCTATAGTATTTTAATATTTTATCTACCTACTTCTATTGTGTAGAGAGACCCGATGTAGAGAGCGTGATGCTCACAATAATATTTCATTCACCTTTTGACCCAGTCAAGAAGAGAAAAAATATTCCAATTTCAGATCATTTTCATATAGAAATTTTCCTCACTAGGGAAATTAATGGTTTTTAGTGAAACTCTAAAATTTCAACTCTTTCGTAGAGGTTTCCCAAATATTAACCCTGTGAATTTAGATCCTTAAGTATGTTATGAAATAAAAAAAACTATATCAACAAAAATGGACTATATTTCAACTCCTAATAACCTCAATCCACTATTCAATTCAAGAGATAAGATATGAATGTGTTCCAATAATTTGTATCCCTCTAAGGAAAACTTGTCATGCATATAAAACATATGAATTTTTTTTTATATTTATAAAGATAATGTAAATAAAAAGTTATATTCTTCGATTATAATGTTCAATCACTCATCACATTCACCCTTAACTTATGTCCAGTTAGTAAGACATGTAAATCTAGAAATTACAAACCATGAAGAATATAGATGGTTGAAAATCAAATCTAAAATAACCATTGGATGGATGGAAAATTCATAATTATCAACAAAAATGAATTTCATGTACATACCATAGCCTTATCATAAGTCTTCTACAATCGTCCATCTATTACAAACCCTAGCTATGGGAAACAAACAAAATTATATTTTAGACCAAGGAGATCCAGGAAACATGCATGACACATTTAATACAACTTAGGGTTTCATTTAATACAACTTGTGGTTTCATCTTAAAATATTCACTTCAAAAAGTACAACTTAGGGTTTCATCTCAAAAATTTAATATCCAAATTTCCAAGGGATGAAACCATAACACTAGTCTTAGAGATGTTACAACAATCTCAATAAATCCTAGTGACTCCAATATAAAGAGAGATCAACTACATAGAAAGATCCAAGAGATATAGGAGAAATGTTTTGCTTCTCTTTATCACATATGTAATACAAGAATGAAGAATAATGATTTATTAATGAATAATGAAGGACTCTATCCTTCTTCTCTATATATAATAGGTAATGGAGGAAAACAATGCATATGTAGGCCAATTCCCTTACAAGAAACTTATAATAACACATGCAATATCACACATGTGGAGCACTACACTCTAAGGTCATGCATGTTAATATCTTAATACAAGACTCCAAACACACTAAAAATATTCCCAATCCATGTACTTTGGTAGGTCTACTCCCCTTTCATGAACATTATCACAATATAGGAATCCCCAAGCCAACTTGAAGCCTCCATGAAATAATTTTGGATACCTTATGTTATATAAGACCTAATTCTATCCTCTAATGTTGAAAATAATCCTACACATAAGTAGGTATTTCTCCAAGGAAGTATCCATCTTCATGCGGCCATCATTTATAATGTCACCAAATATTTCGTGAGATCTCCCATGACCTAGGGAAGAATATCATGTAAGAACCAAAATGAGTTCAAGAATCCACTGAGTAATCCATATCTAATGTGAAAATACATCATCGACCACTTCCTATATGCAAATCTGTCACTAACAATACAAGGGTTAATTGTACACCATGTACCCCAAATCTCATGAAGAACCCCTAAACATGGTGTAAACACTTTCAAAGTAAGAACAAAACTTGTCAACTCCCTATACAAAGAAACCAATCCCGTGACTTGTAAAATGTCACCGATGCTACTACATGTTAGGAAGCAAACACCAAAATAGCTTGAAGATAGAAAGAGAAGTAACTCCATGCCTTGAAAATTATATCGAAGAATTAATGTTAAGCCTATTGAATGTGGGAACCTCCTTTTACATTATAACACATGTACAATTTAATACCCCTGGGCCAAACCCCAATTGTCAATGTATATATAGGTTGGTGAGCTAAGAAAGTTTGGGCAAGAGTACCTTTGTATACATGTTTTGAGGCCAAGGTGACTATATGGTTGTTAGGATGGAGTGATTGGATGGTAAACGACTAGCGAGCCTATCATTGTAATGCATAATCACACTTGGATTATTAATATAAATACATCACTGCTAAAAACCAACTAGAAAAAAAGTGTATGGGGGGATATAACTCCACACTAGAAGGAAAGGGAACTAAGAGTCTAGGAAGAGGAGCTAAGACAAGAGGGCTTAAGCCAAGGTAATATTTTAATAATATTTCCTAAATTCTAATTTATGGGATATATATTTACTGTAATTTCCTAAAGTTTGGGAATGTATCACAAAGTGGGGACCATGTAGATCCAATCATGATGAGTGTCAAGTTGGGAACATGGAAATATATTGTGGGAATCTAGTGTATTTTACCATCATTCTAATCATTCTCTCATCATTCCCATTCCTATCACATTCACTCTTTCCATCCATAGAAGTAACTATACTTTGGAATCTTTGGATATGATTGTAACCAGTAAACTTGGGTAGTTTGAGTTGAAGAAGGAGGTTGTTAGGCCTGTGAGAACACTCTATAGGTGAGAGAAATTTTGGAATTTTTTTTCCCTTTGTGCTAGGTGGTATCTACATAGCTTTGAGACTTTTTGTTGAGCCTATTGCTGAAGCCCTAAAAGGGAAGTGGAACTGCCAAAGGACCATTGAGAAGAGAAGGCGTAAAATTCATAGAGTGGGATAGACTATGGGAAATGAGAGGTTGTAGGATAGTTGTTGAAGTTGGAACCTGACCTAAGCTTGATTTGGATATATGTTAGACCTTATTCTGGCTCAAGAAGCCTTGGCTCTGGTGGACGTTTATCCCCATCGCGTGGGTGTATTGTTGCCTAGATTTTATGAGCAACAGAGTCTATGGCTAGGAGGAATGTCTGAGGTCTAAATCCAGTTGGTGAATTACAAAACATAAGTGTCTTATATGCGTTTGTAATAGTTAATATGTGAATATTTATGTTATTTCTGTTATGGGTTTTTTCCTATATAATTTTTTATGTATATATTTTTTGTTATAAATGCATACTTACATTAATATACAAAACATTTCATCAATTTAATGGTATTAGAGTTGTAAGGGGAAAAATTCAAAGAGAAATTGAAAATTTTAGTTGTGACAGAAGTCATATTGTTGTGTGGTGTGTCCCAGCTTGGGGTTGAGGATGCTACACACAAGATGATATTGTTTATAAGACTAGGTCTCCTTGGTATATATAGGATACATAGGGTACAATTTCAATTAATGGATCTAGTCGACCAATAAGGATAACACTAGTATAACAATATAAATGTAATAACTCAATATCTAGTTATTAACATTCCCCTCTCCTTCAAACAAGTGTTTTCATCAACACTTAATTAGTTGTGGATATTTCTACATGAATAACTCATATTGACATGTCACCTATTATAATGATAGGTTATTCCACTTGATGAGGTACTTAGTGCAATACACCCTATCATATCCTTCTCATAGAAGAAAGCATCCCTCCCATCGAGAGCATTGCTATGATTATATATCTAACTTACAATAAAAAGATAAAGAACATGGATGACGAGAGGATCCATAAGATTTATTCTAAATCTAGCCAAAACCACCAACAAATCAAGTGAGAATGGCATAAAGATGTCAAATATTGGCTAAATCATTGGGGAATACAAGAAGAATCCATCATGTAGAATATCGATAATATTAAAAATATTAGCACATATAAATTTAAGGAGAATATGTGGTGCGATAAATAATTACAGGATAAAAGGAAACTATGATACAAAAAGGAGGTGGTCAACCATAATTTAGGAGATGAAAAGTACCTTTGATTGTTTAGAAGTGCAAAGAATAAAATCAACATTTCAAAAATAATAACAAACTCTCATGAGCTACATAGTGAAACTGAGAATTGGACAATTCCAAAAACACCATGGGATGAAAGGATCTGCCATATTTGTGACACTAAGAGGGATGAATATGAAAAGAAATTACTCTTATATTTCCCTTCCTATTCCCAAATTATATCCCAATTTAAAAATATTTTACACAATACTGACCTTCCTAACCTCCTAAGTCATCAAAACTATGGTAATCTTGGAATGCTTCTTTTAAATTTTTTGAGCAAAGAAACAAAAATTTAAGGAAATCAAAGTAACTCTTACCTTCTTAAGGTCTGATAGAAAAATTGGTCTCAGTGGACATTAATCATCATCGACATTATTATTAATTTCTTTATTTCTTTGTTGCATGATCCTTGTTTGAAGGATTTTTTTAATTCTAGCGTTATTTTACCTTCTTCATTAATATCTGGTAAAATAGTATAAAATGGAATCTTGTCACTAATTACCTTCTTTAAGAAAGAAAAATGAAATATTGTATGTACACATGTACATGGATGAAAATTAAATTTCTTAGATATACTTACATTCCTTTGCAATACCATATAGGGACCATAGTACTTGGGTGCTACATTATTCTTCTTCTTTTATTTCTCGATGAACATCTATTTAGATGGTTGTATACTAAAAAATACCCAATTCTCCACTTCAAATTTACTTTCACTATTATGTTGACCTTCTTATTGTTTCACCCTATTTTGTATTATATCCAAGTTGTCCTCCAATAGTTGGATAACCTATTATTATTTCTCTATGTATTCCTTCACTTATTGAATCTTCACTTTAACTCTAAAAGGTGATGTCAAGGATGGAGGGTGATAGACATAAAGTGGCATAAATGGGGACATTTTTTATGAAGAATGGAAGGATGTGTTGTACCACCATTCTTCCAAGGGAAACCACTTGACCCATTGTGTCTATTTATCATACAGAAATTAATGAAGGTACCCTTTTAGACATGTATTCACAATATCAATTTTCCCATCCAATTGAGGATGGTAAGAGTAGATGTGAGATAATTGAATACCCAAACAAGAAAATAATTTATTATGAAATTACTTGTTTGGATCTCTATCACTTACAATAATATTGGGGACTTCATCTGGCTTCTGAACTATTTCCATGAATTTCATAGTTATTTTACTTTCTTTAAAAGTATGAGAAAGAGAGATAAAATGGGCATACTTTGTGATTCAAGCCACCACGACCATGATGAAATTATTTCTATCAGTCTTGGTTAGACCTGTAGTAAAATCAGTTGAAAACTATTCTGAATGTTGAATTGGTATGGCTAATGGTTGTAGGAGATATAAGATATTTATTGTATTTCCCTTATTCTATTGGAAAACCACACATTCAACCACAAACTTTTGAATATCAGTTTTAATATCTTCTCTGAAAAAATCCTTCTTGATCTTGTGGCGAGTTTTTAGGAACCCTGAATCTCCTCCTATCTAAGGAGAAGTATGAAATTCCAAAAGAACTATCTTTTTTAGTTGAGAATTCTTACATAAATATAGGTGATCATGATACCACTGTGAATCATTCTTCCAAACAAGTTTATCTAATGAAATTGGGTTCTCTTGTAGTTGTTTAATAATCTTGCATACCTTTTTCTCTTGGTTCCATTCTATCCCTAGTTCTTCGATCCAATTAGATTGTGGAATAGAAATAAGACATAGTTATCACTTTGTGCCTTATTTTTTACTTCAAAATCAATCTCCCACCATTTCCCTCCCTTTTTTATATATAATTTAAAATTCATACCCTAGAATATTTGTGACTCATTTTTTTCCATTCTAAAGATAATCTTTGTTCCAATAAGGAATTCAAACTACGATTATTTGTGTTTACCTTGAATCATCTTCCTATTAGGTAAGGGTTCCATTTATTAGCTACATGTAATATGGACAACTTTTTTATTTTCATAAATGTGTTTGAGTAACTTATTTCCTTTAAGTTGGTTTCTTTCAAAGGTAAGGGGCATTACTTCTTATATTAAAACTACACTAATTTCATGCCCTAAGGAACCAAATCGACAATAATTTTTTTTGTGAAGTGAGGCATTGGCAAGATAGTATTTGTACACATAAACTACTTAAGTATTATAAATAATTGGTTTCTTCTTTAGTCCAAGAAAATGCCTCCTTTTTTAATAACATTGTTAGAGGTGTTGCTATTTCAGAATAATTTTTGAAAAAATTGTGATAATTGTTGGCGTAAAAGTGTTTAGGCTAGGGTCCTTCTTAGGTTACCAATAAAAGCTATCGAAGTAGTCTAGAGAGATGGAATTTTCATTTTCCCGGGAGGGAAGAAGTCTCACCCAAAGTGAAAATGAGAGAAGAAAGAGAGGGAAGGGTAAGGAGGATACTTAGACAGACCCCTGAATTGTAAAGGTTCACTGTAATCTTGCGCAAGAGAGATTAAACCTTTAACAGTATTGAACAATTCCTAACTGTGAATAAAGAAATAGAAAGAGTTGTGTTTCCATTCATAAAGAAACATTTAGCTATATCAGACATAAATATAATACTAAAAAACATTCCATTCATGCATTAGGACTAAATACAAAAGATATATATATTCAAAGTTTATGCCTCCAATTATATTAACATATCAGGTTCTTCTCATAGCTCGATCCTCATACACAAGTACTCAGAGGATGTTCTTCATTGGATATGACACAATATTGCAGTCTCTTACTTTTTTACATCTAGATTGATACAAAACTCTAATACATTGATATTCTGGTTCTTACCCAAATCTCCTAAAATTATCTATTCTAACAGTATAGATCATTACAACAGTGAATATCGTCACAACAACAACAACAATGATAACATAAATAATTCCATACTAATAACCCTAGAAAATAAAAACAATACTACAACCCAACAACAACAATAACAACAACAACAACAACCCTTTTACAATCCTATCGGTCTCATATATATAATATGATCTTTTGGTTTATTGGTTGAGAACCAGGGAGTTATTGTTAAGGTCCTAACCCGCACATAGGTAGATCAATGTATTCGGATGTAATAAAGGTCAATATTAATAAGACCTTTCAATAAAATAGAATAAGGCGGATGTAAGAAGACCTAATAGAAGCTTCCGCTTTTAGAAGGATCTTCCTCTATATGCTTCTTTTTAGTATAAATAGGAGTCGAGGGTATGAGAACCCTAGATTGGATATTATTGTAACAGAGCGTTGTTCGATTGGAGGTTGCCCCCTCGAAGAGGCCTGTGAACATTGCTATCTGATTCAAAGTGCTATTTCTGTTGCTATTTTGTATATCATTTCTGTGTATTGTGAATATTATGCTGGATATTTTACTGTTATTCTGTCATTTCTAGCATTTC